>CAUYUJ010004558.1:524830-554830 GCA_963575745.1 Prorocentrum cordatum | reverse complement strand
GGGTCATTTTCAATTGCGAATAGATATGTTTAGATATGTTTAGATACGGTTCAAAATGGCGCCCATCGCTGGAAAACATGTTTACCAAAAGCGAAGACGAATAGATACGGCGCCATGTCTCCACTGCCAGGCCTGGGCCGCTCAATGACCACGAACAGGGAAGACAATACACATGCCAGACAGGGCGACGATGATGAGGAAGAGGAGGAGGATGAGGAGGAGGAGGAGGAGGAGGAGGAGCAGGAAGTGAAGTGGGAAATCATGGATGGCGGGCGAGCCGAATGATCATGAGGACGAGGACGACGAAGCAAAAGAGTCATTTTCTTCAATCGCTGATCGACTTCATCCCCGTCCTGATTCCCCCTCCTCCGTGTTTTCCTTCTGGCTCCCTCCAACTCCACCTCGCGCCTCTTGCCTCCTCGCCGCGCGTCCTCCTCCTCCTCCTCCTCCTCCTCGTCCGCGTTCATCGTCCGAATCACTCCTCCTCCTCCTCCTCCTCCTCCTTCTCCTCTTTGCCCTCCCCACCCTACGGTTCTCTGTTCCGACCCAGTTCTCTCCTAAATTTCGTTTCGTCGTTGTTACCCATCCTGCTCCTCGTCGTTTTTGTCGTCGTCGCTCGTCTCCTCACTCCTCATCGCTACGGCATCCCACTATCCCCATCCCGCTGTTCATTGTTTCGACCAATATCATGGATTTTGTTCGCGCCGAGAGCACAGCCAACAGCATTCGTTCTGACAAAAATTAGATACGCATATATACGGCACGGCACTGCCATTATTTGAAAACTACGTGCGCATATATATATATATATATATACATATATATATATATATATATATAAATATAAATATATATATGAATACGTTTTCTGGAAAACAAATACGGTTCCAATCTATTAGAATTGCTTGAACAATAGATACGTTTAGATACGGCGGCGCTCCCGTGCAGGCCGGGGGCGCGCATCTAAAAGTAATATCTATATTGTCGCCGTTGCAGAAAATACATACGATGGGCTTCTCGCCTGCACCTGGGTGCGATCGCATCTAAACGCATCCTTTTTCAAAGATGCGTCTTGCAGGGTCATCCTCCCCTGGGGGTCCCGGGGCCTCAGAAAATACGAAGACATGCCAAGAGTGCCCCAAGGGGTACCCGAGACGGTCCAAGAGGGCCCCCAATCGCCAAACGATCGGTCCCAAACACCTTCACGCCCTCCAGATTGCCAAGGAGGCCTCCAGGTTGCTCCAGGCAGCCTTTAGGCGTTCTCGCCTTTTCCACTTCCCGCTGCTCCAAGACGGCGCAAGAGGCCCCCCAGATCGCCCCAAGACTGCCCAAAAGGCCTCCAAGGGGGCCCCCAAACAGCCCAAGACTACCTAAACACAACCCAGACCGCATCCAAGACTGCCCAAGTGGCCCCCAAGACGGCTCCAAGAGCGTGCCCAGACGGGGGGCCCGAACGGACATTTCAAGCCATCGGCCCCGAAAGGCTTCCGGGAGGCCCCAAGAGGTTCCAAGAGGCCCAGAAGAGGTCACCAGGAAGCCCACAGAGGCCAGCTGGAGGTTCCCAAAAGGCCCCAAAATTTCTCCCCAGAGGTCTCAGGGAGCCTTCCGAAGAAACCCCAAGAAGCATCCCTGAGGACTCTGGCCCACGTCAGCGCCGCCGCCGCCGCCGCCGCCGCCGCCGCCGCCGCCGCCGTCGTCGTCGTCGTCGTCGTCGTCGTCGTCGTCGTCGTCGTCGTCGTCGTCGTCGTCGTCGTCGTCGTCGTCGTCGTCGTTGTCGTCTCCCTTCAGGGTCGGCGGCACTGGCTGTAAGGCCTTTGCAATACAAATGTCGTACTTGAACCGAAGGGGATTCCCTTCCCTTTCATCCCTTCCCCGCCAGAAGGGGGGGTCCCAGGCGGGGGTCGAAGGGGGTCCCGGGTTAGAATGCACTCTCTCCCCGTGGGGCGGGGTCCCGGGTCCTCACGCCGGCTTGCGAGAAACGTAATAAAGCCATCGTGACTGAATCGAAGGAGACCCCTTCCCTTTCAACCCTTCCCATCCACGGCGAGGGGTTGTGGGGGGGGGGCGTTGAGGGGGGGGCCCTGGGTCAGAATGCACTCCCTCGCCGTGTGGGGGGGTCCCGGAAGGGGGTGTTCAGGGAGGGCTCGGGTCACAATGCGCTCCCTCCTCGTCCAGGGTTCTGACATCTTCCCTCGCACGGGCTGGGAGGAAATCTCGTCATCTCTCCCTCTCCTCCTCCTTCTCCTCCTCCTCCTCCCCCTCCTCCTCCTCCTCCAGCTCTTAGCACATACTGTAAGGTCGGCGGCGCCGGTTGTAAGGCCTTCACGAGAGCGAAGAATCTTCGTCGCATGTCTTTCGCGACGCGACGGGGTCTGGAATAGGGCCCCCTTCCCCCCCTGGAGCTCCCTTCTTCGCGGTACCCCCGCGCCCCGCCCCCCCCCCCCCCCGCGCAGATGGCGACCGAGGCGCAGCCGCCGCCGTTCTCGGCCCGGACCACGTACCGCCGCCGCGCCGAGCTGGAGGCGGGCACCCCTGCCTCGGGTCGACGAGGCGCGGGCGCTCTCGAGCTCGGGGCGTTCGCGAGGCGTGGTCGCCGTTGCCGCCGCCGCTCTCGCCGCTACTGCCGCCGCCGCCGCCGCTCTCCCCGCTCTCGCCGCCGTCGTCGTTGTCGCCGTCGTCGTCGCCGCCACCGTCGCCGTCGCCGTCGTCGTCGTCGTCGTCGTCGTCGTCGTCGTCGTCGTCGTCGTCGTCGTTCTTGGGGGCCTCTCTGGGGGGGGCAATCCAGGAAGAGATCCCGCGGCGAGAATGCGCTCCCCATGGGATGGGGCGGCGAGAGCTCCAGGGGCCCACGCCGTGAGAGAGAGAGAGAGAGAGAGAAAGAGAGATAGAGAGAGAGAGAGAGAGAGATAAAAAGGGAGGGAGAGAGAGAGAGAGAGAGAACAAAAAGAAAGAGAGAGAGAGAGAGAGAGAGAGAGCGAGAGGAAGAGAAATCCACGGCGCGGGAAATCGGGGTGGAGGGGATATGGGATAACGGAGGAATAGGAGGAGGAGGAGAACAAAATATGAGAAACAGGAAGAGGAAGAAGAGGAGGCGGAGGCGGAGAGGGATGAGGATGAGGACGGGGATGGAGATGATGATGGGAATGATAATGAGGAAGAGGATGAGGATGAGGGTGAGGAGGAGGAGGCGGAGGAGGAGGAGGAGGATTTGTTCATCAGCGATACTACTGCCAAGGGCAGCTGCCACCAACTGTCAACCAAACGGGCTGGCACAGAGCGGCGGGGAGAAGAGCCGAGCTCTTCAAGTGCGCCCAGCTGCAAGACAGCTGAGAGCACTACGATGGGCGCCAGGAGAGAGCGCAAAAGAAAACTGTTCCCCAGCACGTTCCATCACACAGACGGCAACATGCACATCTCGTGTGAAAGACACCGCGCGCTAGTCGGACGAGTCGTCGTCTGACCGCATGCCTGGTGCCACGAGGGGCGCTTCGTCGTCTTCACGGCGAAGGCCTTCGACAATGCTCCGCAGAGCTTGGGAGGGGGTTGGCGCCGATGCGGCCGAGCCAGACGGCTCAGCTCGCGCAGCAGGAGCCACGTGCGAGAACTCCTCCTCCACTCCACCGTCCGACGACCCAACCTCCACCTCCTCCTCGTACCGAACATCCTCAAGATCGAACGGCTCCACAGAAACGCTTGAAAGCTTAGGACGCCTCCCTCCAAGGAGATGCGCCCAAGCTCAGACAACCCTTTGAGCCCGATCTCGTTTAAGGGGTTCTGTTAGTGTCCATTTTTCGGCGCTGTTTAACAATATAGGTATTGCGGTCCCCTGTATAGTGGCAGTCGATTGCCCAGTGGATAATGCTTGCTGGCGAGCTTTTGTTCGTAGCTACTGAAGCGTGCCCACGCTGCTCGGACGCAATGTTGGAGCTCGGTCGCAGCGGCATCGTGCAATGTGATGACTTGCCCCAAGTATTTGATGGTGCCGGTGTGTGGTAGCACTTCGGTGTCCATGTCTGCTGCGCTGATTACGCGTGCGCGGTGTCGGGGTTGGCTGGTCATAACTTTGGTCCTGGTGGGGTGCAGTGCCAGACCGTGTGGTCTGGCTGAGGCGACCAGACCACGCCGGAGAGCATGGCCTTCACGTTGGGCAGCGCTTTGCTGACTAACAAATTTCGTCGGCGAGCCAGAGATTCGTGAGTACTGATATGTCTGTAGCATCAAATGGGACGCCATGCTCGCGGCGCTGCCAGTCCTGGATGATCGGTGCCAGCACGTGCTGCAGCAACGCGTTGAACAATAGTGAACTCAAAGGGTCACCTTGCTTTGTGCCGCGGCTGTGGTTAAAAGACGTGCTGATGGCGTCGGTGCGGACCACAACTGTCTGATCACGGTACAGACGTCGGAGAAGGTCCACATATCCAGGAGACACGCCTGGGTAAAGTAACGCTTTACGCAAGCTGTCGTGCTCCACTGTGCCGAAAGCCTTTTTGAAATCCACCGCTGCGACCCATAATGTTTGATTCCATTCCGCTGCCTGCTCTCGCAACCTGTTGAACATGAAAAAAGTGGTCCCGCATACCCCGTGAGGGTCGGACGACGGCCTGGTCGTCAGGTTGTTGTCGATCCAGCGTAGGCCAAAACCTGTTATACAGTGGGCGGCTGAAGAGTTTGCACACCATTGAGATTGTACAAATCGGGCAATAACTTTGAGGACTCGTCAAGTCACCCGCTCTGGGGATCTCTGTGGTGACAATTTTTCTCCATCTTGCTGGTGTCGGAGCGTTCGGCTGTATGATCGTGTTGTGCAGCTGCAGGAATGAATGCTTTCTCAAGCTCAGGACCTGGCTGTTGGAGCTTTTCAGATCGGATCCTTGTAGTGTGAGGGGCCTTGCCGCCCTTGAGCTGTGATATTGCTATCTTCAGTTACTTTGTCGTGAAAGGTATGATCTGCTGTGGCTTTAAAGTCACGGCTGGCGATATGCAGCGAGCGTCAGAGGCGTACAATTGAGCGTAAAGTCCACGAGCGTGTCCGCGATACCCTGTCGCCGTGTCTGCTTGGTGCCATCGGTTCCGGTCATCTCAAACATCAGCGTCTTCTTCTGCCTGGTTTCCGTGGAGCGTATGTGTTTCAAATCCTTGTGCTGTTCCAACTTGGCGTTGATCCGATCCCTCCAGTCAGCACGCTTCTGCTGTCGATTGTGTTGTCGAATTCTTTTACTGTTTGATCTCTGGGCGGCGGTGTCAGCATTAGGGATCTTCTAGCGGTGCTTGATCAGGCCTGAAATGACGCTGTCGTGATGGACTTGCTTGGCGTTGTGAGCGGCAGCGGGCGTAGCTGCTTGTGTAGATACTGTTTTGGTAGCACCGCTCGCCATTGAGTCGCACAGGCTTCTTTCGATGCCGTGGCAGAGCTCCTCAGGGTCTGTCGGCAAAGCCTGGTTTGTAATTGGCGGCCCAGGTGCTGCGGGTACTAGTCGAAGTTGACGCGCGCCCACTGTCTGCTGCAGGAATCTTTGGCTGAAGACGGTTGTTGAGATGAGAGCTTGGTTTCTCCATTTGGTTGCCCTGGACAGCGAATGTGAAGTACCACGGCTTTGTGGTCCGTGTTGAGGTCTGCTATGTTGGAAGCTTCGGCGTTGATGCGCGTAGGGCGTGAGTCTCTGTCAACAGATATGCAATCATACTGCTGCGGCTTGCTCTTGCTCGTGGTGTACGCGATCTGCTTGTCAAAAGGTTTCCAGAAAAACGTGCTCGCAATTGCAAGTTTCTGATGTTTGACCTCTGGAGTTCTCGTCGCCATATCTATGGGGACCCACAAAGCGAGAGGAGACATCGTCAGAGGTCGTGTGGTCGTCCGTCGGCAGTTCAACGAGCCGCCGCTGCGCGCCAACCTGGGAGTTGAAGTCTGCGGGCATAATGGTCGTATTTTGCGTGTGCGGGCTTCTTTCAGCGCAATGCCAATGCCATCATTCATGTGTTGTATGTGTACGTCGGTGTATCCAATTTGCGGAAAATGCGCTGACACCAACTGTAATCGAATCTGGCCTCTATTGACCGTCAGCGTGGCCAATCTCGGACTGATGGCCTGCAACTCCCGCATGTATCGGCCACAGCGCGTGTGTGCAGGAGGATGGCGACTCCGTGGCACCGACTGTTGCTTCCAGATCCTACAAAAGTGTGCCCATCGACTGTGATCAAACATTCTTGTCGTGCTGTCCTCCAAGTTTCGTAAAAAAGGATGGCGTCCCAATGGCAGTCGCCCACATCACGTCGCGTCGAGGATGAGGAGGAAGAGGAGGATGAGAAAGAGGAGGAAGAGGAGGCGGAGGCGGAGGCGGAGGAGGAGGAGGCGGAGGAGGAGGCGGAGGCGGAGGCGGAGGCGGAGGAGGAGGAGGAGGAGCAGGAGGAGGAGGAGGATTTTGTACTTCCTCCGCGTCCTCGTCCTCCCCTGAGACAGGGGGATGAAGATCTCGATGCTTCTGTCTCTGGGCCTCCGGGGGGGAGGGGGGGGAAGGCATCCGCCGCCGCAGAGAGCTGGACTTCGGCTCGGGATCCTGGCCAGAGCGCGCTGTGTAGGACGGGCCTGGTGCCGAGCTTTTGAACGAGAGGAGGATGAGGAACGAGGACGAGGAACGAGCACGAGGGGGAGGAGGACGAGGAGGAGGAGGGGGACGAGAAACGAGGAGGAGGAGGAGGAGGAGGAGAAGGAGGAGGAGAAGGAGGAGGACGAGGACGAGGAGACAAGGAGATGAGGAGGAAGATGCTCCGACTCAACCGGCCCTGTCCTTCTATTACTGCGCAACGCGAGAACAGAAGAGGAGGAGGAGGAGACGGAGGAGGAGTAGAAGGAGGTAGATTTTGCCCCAGATCGAGCAAAGACATGGAGGCCAACACTTGTTTCATGATTCTTGTTTGTTTTGTTCTCTCTCGCTCTCTCCCTTCCTCCTCCTCCTCCTCCTCCTCCTCCTCCTCCTTTGCACCCTTCGTCAGAAGAATCTGGATGTGGAGGGGGAGCAAGGGCGGAAGTACGCGAACGCAGGATGATGGGGCAAGCGGCATCCACGGGGCCACACTGTACGCCTTGGCGACTCTGCGCGTCCTGCGCGCGCCTGGTGGCGGAGCAGACCTTGATCCCCAGATTGTGGAGCCACGGCTGTTTCATGAGAGATGTTGGCTGGCTTTCGAGCAGCATCGCGAGCAACCGCCGATCCGACCCTGCCCGTGCAGCCTCGGGGCACGCGCAGGGGGGCCTCAGAAGCTAACCCACTCCGGTGCCGGGTGCTGAAGCAGCCGCTGGGCCCGGCAGACCGCTAGAGATGCCTTATGCGACTGGCACAACAAGTGCACCTGCACTGTCCGACTCGCCGTCTGCTGCTCAGAATGCGATAAGAAGAGGCCCGGCGGGACCCGGACGCGCAGCAGGGGCGCCGTGCGATGTCTGGGCGGAGGGGCAGGAGGCGCCAGTGGAAGAGACGGGCCGAGGACGCTCCGATTGACGCGGCGCACGCGCACGCCAAACCCGCGCCGCGGCATCTGGCTCGGAGAGAGACAGCACGCGGAGGGTTGGGCGGCGGGGTCGCAAGCAGAGTGCCCATCCCATGAACTCGGCCGACGCGCCGAGGCGGGAGAGCCGCTCCCGAGGGGTGGCGGCAGCGTGCCAAGCCCAGGGGTGTGGCCGGCGCAGAGCCGCGGCAGCGCCGCTCCGAAGGAACAGTGGCGCTCTGACGGGGAAGCACGCGGACGAGGCAGCAGTCCGGGCATGCCTGCGGGCAAAAAGAGGTGCACGGGAGGGCGGGCCAAACAATGAACATGATCAGGGAAGGAGCGGCGAGCAGTCTTCGTGTACAGGGCAGGATGAGAAGAAGAAAGAAGAAAAGCAGGCAGACGGAGGACGGAGGATGGGAAGGGCTCCTCCTCCTCATCGCCCAGCCGTCCCGCCCCCTTCTCTTCCCCCTCCTCCTCCTCCTTCTCCTCCTCCTCCTTTGTAGCCTTCTTCTTGCTCCAACGATCCCTCGTTGTCCCCAGACCTCTGATTTGCTTTGCTTCTTTATTGTTTTACGACTTGGGCCCCCTGGAGATCCCGACTCCTTTCCCGGGACTTGTTCCTCGCGGCGGCCCATTTCCAGATTGTCCCGCGGGGGCGAGGAGGAGACAGGGGAGGGGGAGGAGGGCGGAGGGCTGGGCCGCAGGAGGAGGAAGATGAGGAGGGAGGGGTAGGAGGACTCGAGGTTAGGTGGTAGGCAAGGGGATGTCACAGTAGGTGCCGTGGTATTTCATTCTGCTTACTCCATGCGCCACGGGGCGAAATCTGGGCCACTGGGCGAAATCTGGGCCTAAAGGCTCGAAGTTTACTAACCGGCCGCTCTGTGGTTGATCGGGAGTTTCTGCGTATAGAAGAAGAGGCGTGCGCCTGTGCTCGACGACGAGGGTGACAATGAATGTGCGGCGGTGGTGCGGCGGGTGAAGATCAGGAGGGTGAGGATCAACAATGTGAGACTCACGAGCTGGATGTCCCTAGAGGTCATCCGTCCTCCTCCTCCTCCTCATCCACATTCTCGCTCTCTGCTCCTCCTCCTCCTCCTCCTCCTCTTCCTCCTCCTCCTCCTCCTCCTCCTCCTCCTCCTCCCGCCTCCCTCCTCCCTCCTCCTGCGTTTTCCTCCCTGCTCATCCTTCTCCTTCTCTCGCTCGCCCAAGTCCTCGTTTTCGTCCTCATCCTCGCCCGGCGCGCCTGGCGCGCCCTGCGCATCGCCGGAAGTGGTCCCTGGGGGTGCGTTGGGGGGGCCCGTGGGGCAATTTTGCGAGGACGTCTCTAGCGAGGGCGCCAAATTAGGACACGCTGGCGCGCCCAGCGTGCCCGGTGCGTCGCCCGAAATGGTTCCTGGGGGTGTGCTGGGGGTCCGTGGGGCGATTTTGCGAGGATGTCTCGAGCAAGGGCGCCGGATCGGGACACCGCGCCCGGCTCGCCCGGCTCGCCCAGCACATCGCTGGAAGTGCGCTGAGGGCCCGTAGGGCGATTTTGCAAGGATGTCTCGAGCAAGGGCGCCGGCTCGGGACACCACACCCAGCGCCCCCGGCGCATCGCCGGAAATGGCCCCTGCGGGTGCGCTGGGGGCCCGTGGGGCGACTTTGCGAGGATGTCTCGAGCAAGGGCGCCGGCTCGGGACACGCCCAGCGCGCCCGGCGCATCGCCGGAAATGGCCTCTGGGGGTGCGCTGGGAGGCAACTTTCTCGCGCGCCAGGGGGCAGGATGACGTGAGTTCCACAGAGACTCCCTCACATGATCAATCCACTCGCATCACTGACTGTGCGTTTGTTGACGATGTCTCGTTTCAATAATTAGCTCTGCCGCCCGTCTTGGCCAGATGATTTCCTGCGTGCTTTCTGCCTTTGTTTCGATTTCTTGTGTCCCTGAACCTGAAAATAAACTGGCCCAGTGGAAAACAAAGGCGATGGTCCGGTTTTGAGGCCACCATAGCCACCGTCTCGTTGCGTCTCACACCCATGAACAGGGAATATCGTTCGCGGTGCCTGGCTGTGATCGTCGCTTGTTAAAAGGTTGATCGGTACAAACACCTCGGCATGATGGTGTCACCGGACAGCACATGCTTGGCAGATGCACGGCACAAAGAGAAGTCAACTTTAAGCGCGTACACTCCCTTACCTGTCAGCACTTTTGATCCCCAATCGTTCATGATTGGGTCAAATTGCATCCCATGAGTTCCTGACTGTGCACTAGACTGCTGCTTAATGATCGCCATTTTGTGTCACGTAGAAGATCTGTCAAGACATTGAACTCTGTGATGATGAGTCGCCCGTTGCGTAGGATCTCCGGGTAAGTCCGATTTGAGAGAGTTGAGCATAGTGACCTTCAAGTTCGTAAGACAATGCAATTACCATCGATCGGTTACTTGCTCCAGTGGAGTTGACTGTTGTATTGACAGCGCCTCTTGAGGTGGGGTTCTGAGGAATTGCGAACTCTCTTGCATGTCCGAGCTCAGGATAAGCAGCTGCCGTGGTCTGGCCTCGTGCTTGCCGATCTTGATTGTTTGATGTCCCAGGTGCTCGACAATTCAGGGCACCTCCTCCCAGCACCCTCCGAGGCCCCAGGAGCGTGGAAAGACTTGTAGGTGAGGCAGGCCGCTTGTGGCCCGCAATCATGCAGAAGCCGCCCCCCTGCGATTCGGTGGCGGTGGCTGACAGGGTCACCGAGTCGTCGCCGGGAGGCCCGACCAGCCCCCCTCGCCTCGCGTACTCATGTTTGTCTTTCTCGTGTCTTGCCTGGCCGCCTTCCCCCCTTTTCTTTCCTCGCGCCTGCCTCGGGCTCCTCCTCCTGCGGTCTCTTCATGCGTCCACGGTCGTTTGCTGTGCTCGTTCGCTTCATCATGCCGCCGTGCGGGCATCCCCACGGTGATGCAATATTCTTCACGCTGTCCACGCCCAGGCGGCTCATGGCGCTCTCCATTTCTCATGCAGCCGTGGTGGGCCTCTCCCGTGGTCTCGCGTGTACCCTCCCCTGCCATCTATACCCAGATGGCCGATGCCGGCAAGTTCGCATCGGAAGCGCTGTTGAGGGCCTGGCCTTCGCCCGCGCTGTTCTAACTTTTGCGCTTTCTTCGCCCCGTCGCTGCGCGCGAGGTCGCTACGGCCAACAAAAACGCGTGTGTGCCCTCCCCTCCGTCCTTGGCCACCACCCAGGGCCTGTTGAGCCATGACATGCGTGTGCAGAGACACAGGTGTGAGGCGATAGTCCTTGCAGGTCCAATTGCGTCTTTGCAACACTTGTTTTGGCACGCGTGAGCGCGCATTTTACCCCTCACGAAGCGTGCATCTGGCCAGGATCGCAGGCGTGTAGCGACATGTATGCCGAGTGCGAGCCGCTCCCAGAGGAGGAAACCGATCGCTTGGATGTTTTATTGAGGGAAGGGTGGATGTGTCCTAGAAAGGTGGGCGCTCACATCCCCTCACCTCTCGCCATGTCCGCACGGAAGACGGGAAGTTGGCGGGTGTGCTGAGGTAGCCAGCCGATCACGAGGATGCTTGCTGAGGAATAGGGTTCAGAGCGTGGAGCTGATTAGTGGTGTATAGTTTGATACTTGAGACCCCCTCCTGGGAGCCTGAGAAGTAGTAGCAGGAGGAGGAGGAGGAGAAGGGAGCGGAAGGAGGGAAGGGGGAGGAGAGACTGGAGGGAGGAGCGGGAGCACGAACGAACGATGCTGCAATACACCCTTACGTCTCAAGTTCCCTCCGCACAGGCCCCTGCAACCCTTCCTGCTTACCGCAAGAAGCGACCCCTCAAAAGACCAGCACCCCTTTGGGCCTGCCATTCAGGCGAGGGCCCCGTTTCGAAATGGAACGGCCTCTCATCCTTTTGGCAAATCGGACGGATTGCGGAAAAGGTAACAGTTCAACGAGTATCCAGCGAGATCTCCGTTTGGAAAAAGACCGGCCCCATCTGTGTAACTCTTGTGCATTCGTGTGCACTTTTTTTTCATGTTTCTAATTTTAAAGCCTCAAGCCAAAACACCATATTGTAACAGGAGCCGTCCTCCAACCGTGTACTTGCTGGACACTTTTAAAACGAATGTGCGTGGTGCTCGGACGAGGGCCCCATTTTGGAAACGAACAGCTCTCCGTCCCTGAAGCTGTTGCAAACTTGTAGGACGAACGTGCGCGGCGCCAATGCGAAAGCCCAACTTAGAACACGACGGCCTCCATCCTTGTAACTGTTGCGAATTCCAAGCTGCGTGAACCATACTATGTGAAAAAATCTCAAGCGAAACGCCCGGCCCGCCCTGGCGACACGTCTGGGGGTGCGACAGGGAGGAATATCTTATAAGGCAGAAAAATGGAGGAGGGAGGGAGGGAGGGAGGGAGGGAGGAGGAGGGAGGAGGGAGGAGGAGGCGAGGAGGCCTCCCCCCCCGACGACTCGATGATCTCGAGCCTCGGGGCCACAGACCTGTCGGCACCTTCCCACAGGGCAAGTTCTTCACCCCGAGTCGTTCTGTTGATGGCCCCGCTGCCCGACAGCGGCCTCGAGAGGCCGAGCGCAGCCGAAAACCCTAGGTCCAACACTTCGGAACCTCTGGAGGTCGGAGGAGGAGGAGGATCGGCGGCGCGCCTAGTGGGGGAAGGCAGAGGGGGCGGACCTTCCCCGAGGGCTCAGAAGGCCGCTGGCCTTCTGAAAAACTTGCACAAGCCTTCTCCGAGGCCACGGAGGGCTTCTCAGAAGGCAATTGCTTCTGAGAGCTCCAGCCGCCTCGTGAGAAAGCCGTCCACCTCACGCTTGCCCCTTCGGCGCGCTGCCAAGAGGATGGGATGAGAGCCGACGAGGACTCGGGTGTACCCCAGAGGGGGCGGAGCCCAGGCGGGCAGGGGACAGCACGCGCTCGGGCGTGCTCCTCCAGAAACGGAGGGGTGGGGGCAAGGCGAGGAAGGGGATCATGCTGATGCTGATGCTAATGCTGCTGCTGATGATGAAGAAGCCGCCACCGATGATGATGCTGCTGCTGCTGATGATGATGAGGATGATGAAGGGGATGATGATGCTGATGAGGAGGAAAAATACGAGGAGGATGACGATGGGGGACGTATTATGCTTGGTTGTTGTGGTTCTTGTAGGTTTAATGTTTTTTGTTGTGAATGCCGACGTTGATGATGCTGCAGCTGCTGCTAATGATGATGCTTATGATGCTGATCCGCAAGACTATTTTGATGATTATGATGATGATGATGATGATGATGCTGATGATGATGATGATGATGAGGACGAGGATGACGATGGTGATGCTGATGACGACTACGATGCTGCTGCTGATCATGAGTATGCTGATGATGTTACTGATGATGACGATGACGATGATGATGCTGCTGATGATGCAGATGATGCTGATGATGATGCCGACGATGCTGATACTGATGATGATGATGATGCTGATGACGATGCTGATGATATGGTTGATGATGATGATGATGATGATGATGATGATGATGATGATGATGATGATGATGATGATGATGATGATGATGATGCTGATGATGCTGATGATGCTGATGATGCTGATGCTGCTGCTGCTGATGCTGATGATGGAGAGAGCGTGATCCACCGCCGCTTTACTGTGGAAAATTCCCCCCCCTCTTCCTCAGGAACCTGGGGTCCACCCCCCCCCTCCGAAAATCCCCCTCCCCTCCCCTCCCCCGGCAAAACCCCTCCCCCTCCACTAACCCCTCCCCCCCCCCCTCCCCCTCGAAAACCGGGGGGGGTCACTACCGGTTCGAACCCTCCCCCCCTCGAAAACCGGAGGGGGGTCACTACCGGTTTGAACCCCTCCCCACCTCCCCCCTCACCGCCAGCAAACGACTCCCGGTCCCTACCACCGTCCTCACCACATCCCCCACTGTTGTTCCCAGCACCACTGTCCTCACCACCACTGTCCCCACTGGTTCCACCACCGCCCCTACTGTCCCCACCAATGCCACCACCACTCCACTGTCGCACTGTCCCCACCGTCCCCACCACTGTTCCCACCACGGTTCCACTCTCCCTACTTTCTCCACGGCCCCAACCACTGCCCGACTATCCCCACTGTCCCCACTGTCCCACTGACTCCTCCGCTCTCCCGCTGAGCTGTCCCACTGTTCCCACCGCTGCCCCCACTGTCCCCACCACTGTCCCCACTGTACCTCTGTCCCATTGTCCCACCGCCGTCCTCGCCACCGCCTTCACCACTGTCCACACCACCACTGTACCCTCCACCACATTCCCACTGTCCCCACACCACTGTCCCCACCACCACCGTCCCCACCACTGTCCCACTGTCCCCACTGTTCCCACCATTGTCCTCACCACTGTCCCTACCACTACCGTCCCCACCACTGTCCCACTGTCCCCACCACCACCGTCCCCATGCACCACTGTCCGCACCCCCCCCGGTTTTCGAGGGGGGGGGGGGTTCGAACCGGTAATGACCCACACCCCCCCTTTTCATGATGTGATGGACTGGTGGTGGGGGGGGGGGGAGGGGTTCGAACCGGTAGTGACCCCCCACGGTTTTCCGAAAAGGGGGGGGGGAGGGGTTCGAAACGGTAGTGACCCCCCCCCGGTTTTCCGCCAGCAGCGGTAGAATACGCTCTTTCTGATGATGATGACGATGATGGCGGGCAGGAGAAGGAGGATGAGGAGGATGAGGAGGAAGAGGAGGAGGAGGAGGCGGAGGAGGAGGAGGGGGAGACGGATGGAGGAGGAAGGAGGAGGAGGAGGAGAAGGAGGAGGAGGAGGGGGAGGAGGAGAAGGAGGAGGAGAAGGAAGAGGAGGAGGAGGAGGAGAAGGAGGAGGAGGAGGAGGAGGAGGAGGAGGAGGAGGAGAGAGGAGGAGGAGAGGAGGAGGAGGAGGAGGGGAGGAGGAGGAGGAGGAGGAGGAGGAGGAGGAGGGAGGAGGAGGAGGAGGAGGGAGGAGGAGGAGGAGGAGGAGGAGGAGGAGGAGGAGGAGGAGGAGGAGGAGGAGGAGGGGAGGAGGAGGAGGAGGAGGAGGAGGAGGAGGAGGAGGAGGAGGAGGAGGAGGAGGAGGGAGGACGGGCAGGAGGAGGGAGGAGGATGCGGATGCCGACGATGTGGGAGGACGGAGGAATTAGCAGCAGTGGAGCGGAGTGTGCTACCAAATGGTCAGCGATGAAATGAAACCGCTCCCCGCGTGCCATGGCCGAAAATGACCAACGGTCGAAATCGACCTCCTCAGATGGGCATTATTCGCATAGTGTATTACGTGCCAATGTCGTCCGGCCAATGCCTCGGCTCTGGGTCGTCGTCCTCCATCCAGCGCGGCCGCTGTGTCAATCCTCTTCCGACCCCCAGTCCCCTTCCGCGAAGCGCTGCTGAGCCTCCCCACCTGGCACCTCGACTCCCTTTGGAGGACGCCAGTTGTACAGCGACGCCGATCCTGGCCAGGCACCTCCTGGGCCCAAGGTCGGTGTACATACATACGCCTTCCTGGTCTGGCCAAGGATGCGTACATGGACCAGTCCTGGGCGCAGGACTGGCCTGGCCAAGGCCAATTGAGGTGCACACCCGGACATCCGCCGATCTGACTTTGTCTATCCGTGGTTCCCAGGCCTCCCGACCTCTTCCCCCGGGACAGTTTCACGCCCCGGATTCACTTTTGATGGCCCCAGGTCCCGAGAACGGGCCCCAGGGGGCCGAAATGAAGTAAAACGACTGGACTCCAGAAAACTGAGAGAAACCTCTGTCTCGATTTTACGAAACGTCAGATGTTCGTAGAGAACTGAAAACCGGCATAAGCATTCGTAAACGTTCGGAGGTCCGTGCGTATTTCTGGGGTCGGCACTGGGCCCTCATCCCTGGCGCGCGGAGCGCGCCAGTGGCGGCGCCAGAGGCGCCGCCAGGGAGGCCCAGCGCCGACCCAAGAAATCCGAGTATCTGTTATGCCGTCTTCTGAAGGCCTCCTAGATCGAGTCCGAGTAGCTGGGGTCGGAGGATCACGCCGCATCTCCGATGCATCCCCGATGCATCGCCGATGCATCGGCGATGCATCGTCGGTGCCTCGGCGACGTCGATGCATCGCCGACGTCGGCGTGGAGAACATCGGGCTCCACATCGAGCCGCATCGCCGATGCATAGGCGATGAGGCGAGATCCTATGACCCCATCTGCTCGGACCCCGTCTGAGCGTCGAACACAAACGGGTCTCACGCAACATGACATAGCCACCTTCCGCCGCGGCTTACGCGGCCCGCCAGCACGAAACGAGGGCGCTTACGCGCCGTCTTGCGCAGGCAGCTGACGCGCGAATGTCCGCACAAGCAGGCCCGTTTTTCGGCGTAGCTCATCTGGGAGGCCCATTAGGTGCATCCAACTGGCGCCCTCCGAGACGCCTCGAACCCGGGGAAATCCGCGAGCGGCAATCCCGCGGGCGCCATCATCACGGGCACGCCGTCCGCGGGGCCTGGAGGCGCGAGCACCAGCACGTGCCCGGGTGGCAGGGCTGCGCCGTCCACCTGGGGAGGAAGCATGTTACTGGGGAGCCCAGACGGTGCCGGTACTGCTGCTCCCCGGGCCTCTCCCAGGGTGCGCCCTGACCAGAGCTTCGAGGCGAATCCAGCGGTGGCGACGAGGGCCTCCCACGGGAGGGCGAACGAGAAGGGACAACGGGCGAAGGGTAGCGGTAGGGGTACGTCTTCCTCCTCCGAGTTACAGGGTCAGGAGCTTTTGCTGAGCTTGTCGCGGCGGCGGCGGCCTGAGCGTTTTTTGTTTTTCTTCTTTATTTGTTGGTTGCTTTTTTGTGTGGTGGGGGAGGCGGCGGTGGCCTAAGTGTGCTCCACCGCCCTCGGCCTCATCCTCCGTCCGCGCCCTGTCTCCCTCTGCCCTGCCCAGAGAATCTCCGATGCGTCCCTCGGCTGTCCCGACCGCGTCTTGGATCCACATCCCCCTCGAAATCAAACGCAGATTTTTCCCAACCACGCGGCGACGCCCCTGGGCCCTCGATTTCAATGTTGACGCCGAAACTGGCGACTGCAATATTTTTGTTGCCCCCGCGGGCTGCGCTGCGCGCGCCCGTCAACATTGAAATCGGGGAGCCAGGGGGTTGGATCACACTGTGTCTGATTTCGAGGATGGGGTGCGGGTCGCCGCAGACGAACAAGCATCGCGGCGGCGGCCATAGCGAACCGCCATGAACCGCGAGCGGATAGCGTGTCGCTCCGCTCCGTGGGGAGGGGGAGGCTGGGAAAAGCTCGGGACGCTGACGCCTGGTGGACTGGGGCGTGGGTAGTGTGTCGCGCCGAAGCGTGGTGGGCCAGAATCGGCGGCACGACACGCTAAGCCAGAGTTCCTGACCGTAGGCTCCTGAGGATCGAGGCTGCCTTCGAGGGCTTCGAGGCTCGAAGGCTTCGAGATCTAATGTTTTTTGGCGTCTTTGTCGGTTCTCGTCAGCCTTGTGACCCTGGGGTGCTTCCCAATAGCTGCGCCGCGCCGAGAGCGTTCCGGGGGTGCCCAGATCGTCTCGATTCGCCGCTTGAGACCAAAATCATGACCCGAAAAGTGATCAACGAAGATCACTTGGGGGGATGGGCTCAGGGGGGGGATGCATCGACCCCGTTCGGTCATTCATCGCCGATGGGGGCCCCATAGCCCACCCGGCCCAGGAGCATACGGATTCGCGATCGGGGGCTAATCGCCGATCGACCGGCGATCTATCGTCGATTGCAGGCCGATGTCTCGCCCCCTGAGCCAGTCCCCCTACCTGTTGGTCGGAAAAAAGTAGGTAGAACCATGAAGTAGGAAGGCGAATAAAGTAGATTGGGTTCAGGCCCTCACAGATAAAAACAAAACACAGCAAAAGCATATCGGCTCTCGCAGCAGGAAGGCGCTTGAAGTAGATTGGGATCTGGGGATCCAGAAATACCGACTTTCAACGACCAGCGTGCAAGGTTGCCCCTCACACCTGCGGCAGGACACCGCCGGACAGCGCCGCGAACCCGTCCGCGGGCAGCACGCAGGGCACCAGGACGGTTGCCCCGACCTCGGGGGGGGGGGGCAAGCCACACCCCCTTCCCTCGTTTTCCCTGTCTTGGGCCTCCTGGGAGGCCCTCGTCGCCACGGCTGGGCTCGCCTCGAGATGCTGGCCCGGACGCGCCCTGGGAGAGGTCCGGGGAGCAGCGGCGTCGGTATCCCTTGCTCCCCCCACGGCCGGGCAGTCGTCCGAGGGCATGTACACGCAGTCCGCGAAGTCGGGCACGAACTCGGGCGCCTCCGCGCGCATCTCCCTGGGCCGGAAGTCCTCCTCCTCCTCCGCCCCCCTGGCGCCGCTCAGGCCCGCGGGGTCCCAGGAGCACGGCTCCGCGGCCCGAGTGGGCGCCGCCACCACGGCCGCCCAGCTCGGGCTGTCCGCGGCCGCGCCCGACGCGGCCGAGAGCTTCCTCGCCGCTGGCCCCGCTGGCCGCGAAGCCGCCAACGCTGGCTTCGGGGCGGCGCCGCCCCGGCCGCCTCCGGGGCCCGCCAACTTCTGCGAGGGCGGCGTCGGCGGCTGCGCGGCTCTCGTGGGCCGGCCCGCGCGCCGGGCGGCCACCAGGCTCCACCGCTCCGCCTCGGGCTCCCTGGGGGCCGCGGCCCCCAGGGCGTCGTGAGAGGGCGCCGCGTCCTGGCACAGGGCGCCGTCCAGCTGGCCCTGGAGCCCCTCGAGCTCGGCCAGCAGCCGGCTCAGCTCCTCCGCGGGCACCGCGCCGCCCTTGGCCCCGCGCGCCTCCTGCAGGTGCCCAGAGAGGGCGCCCGTCGCCCGGCGCAAGCCGCTGCCCACGGTCCGGGCTGCCTGCCGCAGCCTGGCGAGCTCGGAGTCGACCTCCTGCGCAGCAGTGCTGGCGCTGTTGGTGCCGCCGGCCGCGTTGGCCTGCGTGACGGGCTCTGGATCTGTCCACGCCACGTGCGCGCCGCGGTCCGCCTCCTGGCCCGCCCCCAGCACCTCAGCGCCCGCCTGGGCCTCCTCCCTGGGCTCCTCCTGGGCCTCGTCGGGGTGCTCCTCCGCGTCCTCATTCAGCTCCCCCTCCTCCTCGTCGGCCTCCTCGCCCAGCTCCTCGTCGGCCTCCTCGCTGGCCGCCTGCTCCAGCGCGGTGTCGCCGAAGATGGCCTCTGCCGAAGACGATGGCAATGACGGCTCGGGCTCCACGGCCGGCTCCACCTCGACCTCTGGAGTGAGCAGGTCCGCGCGAGAGCAGCCTTCGCCACCTGGTCTGCGCCCTCCGCGGCTGCCAGCGGCCTCCTTGCCCTCGGGCACTGGCGCTTCCGCCCTCTGGCGCTCGGCGGGCAGCTTCTGCTGAGGCTGCCTGGGCCGCTGGTCGACGGCGGCCGTCGGCTTCGAGAGCAGCTGTTTGTCCTGCGGCGTGGGCCCACTGCCCTTGCGGTGCCTCGGCCCCTCTGCTCGCTTGGCCGCCTCCTTCGCTGCCTCGGCCGGTGGTGGCGCAGCGCCCCTGCAGCGCGGGCCGGCGCCCATGAGGTCGCTGAGGAAGCTCTCCTGTGCTGCGTCGTCGGCGAGAGGGTCCCTCGGAGCTGTCTGCGGCCGTCGACGGTATTCTGACCACCACTCCTCTGCCGCCTCCATCCAAGCGGTGATCGTTCCGTACTGGAACTCGCAGAACGCGAGCATGGCCGCAAACAGCCACGTTCCAAAGCCCAGGCCCTGGAAGAAGGCGCCCCACTGGAATATCGGGACCTTGTTCTGAGCCCACTGTGCCTCCAGACTCGAGTACTGGGAAAGATGCTGCTGGTACTGCTGGAGGTAATACTGCCTATAGTGGGAGTAGTGCGGGCTTCTCTTCGGCACAGGGATGTTCCCAATCTGGTCTTGGACCTGCTGGTAGAAGACCTCCGGTGACACCATCGACATCTGTGGGGCCGCGCAGAAGCCGTACACGACGCAACCGACGAGCCACACGGCCAGTGCGAGCAGCAGGGGCCCCGAGGTGCCGGGCGTGGTGAAGAAGCTGTACCAGGAGAGGCCGCCCGTGCAGCTTGTGAGCTGAATGCTCTGGGCGCACGAGCCGTCCGTCTGCACCCACTGCGCGAACTGGCGGGCGCCGATCCCCACGGGGATCGGGTTCTCGGAGGCCTCGCGGGCGCTGACGAGGTCCATGCGCACGCCGCCGCAAAGGAGGCCCGCCCTGCTCCCGCGGCCGCAGGAGGCGCAAGGCCCGCCCGGCACCTCGATGCGGAAGATGCCGTCGTCGCCGCGAGGCAGGCCGCCTCGCTTGCAGCTGAGGCGCAGCGATCTCGCCGCAGCCCGAGGCTCTCGCTTGTCGGCCAGGAACGGTGCCATCTGCACGTCCGCCTGCACGCTGTGGCCGCAAGAGTACTCTACGGTGATCTCCGCGCAGCGCTGGCGTCTGATCACGTCGCCGAGGATCGTGCAAAGCTCACGGGAAGACATGCCAGGTGTTTAAAACTGGAGCGGCTCGCTCACAACCTGAGCGCAGTGCAAATCCTGTCAGCAGACCTACGTGTTCGGCAAGGTGCGACCGCGTGGCAGCGGGGGCTGGCGCTGTACAAGGTGGAACTCCGCCCCTCGAGCCAAAAACGCATCGTGGAAGAACGGATGGGGCAAGGAAGGCCCACCCGGGCCACCGAGATGTGATCAGTCCAAAAATGCTCATGAATTTTGAGGCAGGCAATCGTCGTGATGACTTCGGCGTTGGTGTCTGACACCGCATGGAGCCTTCAGCTTTGAGCGATGGCGGCTTCCCGACAGAGCAGATCGTTCGGTATCAACCGGTTCTGGGCCACTGGCGGCGTTCAACCTTGAACGCCCATGTCAGGGCCACCGCCGCGTCGGCACGACACGAGCCTGTTTGTTCGTCCACGATGCACAGGCCCCCGTATTGCTCAAGAAGGGGCTGGAGCGATGGTTACTGAGGAGGTCCGGGGGTTTGGGCGGATGCGGATGATGAGAAGGACCCTCCCCCCTGGCCGTCCAGAAATCACTGAATCCCCGCGGGGTCTCAGATTCCATGCGTCCTCGCAAATGGCACCCGAAGCCGTCAACCCTTGTTGTTCGATCATGTATTCAGGAGCAACATTTTCTCTTTTAGAGCTGGGCGCCCTGGCACAGCTGTAGGAAAATGACCATGTGGGTGAAGAGAAGCTACAACCTTACACAATGATAGGTCTCATTGTGTTTAGAATTTTTAGACTTTGATTCCAACTTGGTTTTCAACGGTCTCGGGCCTCAGGCCATCCCCGACCAATCGATTTCCTTTCGGTGCACCTCAATGCAACCCCGTAAGCGCCCCAATAAGCCTCGAGATAAACCGTACACTTGATTGCCTCCCCCTCATGAGATCCCATTTGAGGGGCCAGTGCGCCCTCCCCCCCAATCGCCCCCCCCTTTCCTCGCCCCCCCGCGCAAGAGCAGCCAAGATGGCACCAGCAGACCCCGAGAAGCCAAGCATCGTCTGCTCCCAAGACGGCCCTAATAACTTAGACGTGCCAGTACGGTACGACGAGGCCCCCAAGACTGTCCAAGCGGCCCCGAGTCGGCCAAAGAGGCCATCAAAACGCCCCCAAATTGCCTCAAAACGGCCCTGGAGGCCCCCAATCTCCACAAAGGAACCCCCAAGTGGTAAACACACATTGGTGTTCCGTATGTTTGGAAGCTTCTTCGCGTTCTCACTGTGTCGGGCTTGCAGCGCTCCAATATTGCCCGAGAAGCCCCATATATCGCCCCGAGAAGCTCCCACGAGAATTCCGAGGCGGCCCACGAGGGCCCTAGGACAGCCCAGGAGTCCCCCTAGAGGGCCCCGAGAGGCCCCCACGAGAGCCCCAAGCGGAGCCTGGAGAGCATGAGGATGAGAATGAGCACGAGGGAGGCGGGAGCAGGGAAGCGGGAAACGCCTGAGGATGAGGTGTTTGTGGTCCATGCCTTGGCGGCGCGCAGAAAGGGGGGTACGGGGGAGTGGGGAAGGCTTCTGGAAGGAGGCAATTTCTCAGGACGCGCGGCCCTTAGATCTACCGACAAGGCCCGCGCCTTCGAAGAAGCAGCCTCCTTCTAAGAAGCCTTCCCCCCTCCCCCGTACCCCCCCTCTGCGCGTGGCTGAATGTTATGACTGTGCCCATGCCCGTCATTCTGCCTCTCTCTTGTGTGACCGCTGTGCGGCTACGGCGTATTATGCCTGGGAGTTCTTTCCCGACGCGTGAGCGCCAGAGCGGTGACTGTCTTTTGCCGCCCAAGCTGCAGAAACAGCTCCACGGACTGCCGCCGCCGCTATATTGCCACGCGCAAGGATATGCCGAGGAGCCGAAGACACCCAGACACACAGACTTCAGGCTAGCCCTGAGAGATGCCGAAAGCGGTTCAGGTCAGGCCAAGATGGCCCCATGAGGGTTGAGGAGGCCTTCCAAAGGAGCCCAATGCGAGCCAGGAAGGCTTCCAGGGAGCCCTGAACGCCCCTGCAACTGACCCAACGAAAAGACAGTTGCACAGAAGTTCCGAGAAGGCCCCGCCCGCAGTGGTGGCGCACTCGACCACAGCTGCGGCTCGGTCTTCGGGCCCCGTGTGCTCCAGCCCCTTTGAAGACTTGGACGAGGCGGCTACTGTACACCACGACCACCACCCCTGAGATCTGACGACGCGGAGCCTTAGACCCAATCTTTCTGCAGCACTTTTTGAACCGGATCGACCTATGACTGGTGAGGGTCCCCAGGTCCGAAATCTTGCGAATACGCCCGGCTCGAGAAAGTTGCGAGGCCACGATCTCAAGGTCTTAGCCGCCCCCAAGATCTCCCCAAGACATCCTGCGCTCCAACTTCGGATGTTCTGACCATTCCCCTTCGGGTTGGCTCTGCATCCCGAACTAGCTCTGACGGCCCGGGGCCCGTGACAAGCCCCTCAAGCCGAACAGGCCCAAAACTGGCCGCTCCAATTATCGGGCGTTGGCAAGACTGGGTTCAGTGGCACCTGGTATCTAGTTCTGTGTACGGGGGGACGCCCCCCCCCGCAGCCACATTTCACGAACCAAAACTGCCGTCACCCGAAAAACACCAGCTCCGGCAGACCTGGTTCAATGATCCCGGCCAATTTCGGGGGCCTCGAGGAGCCCGATCACCAACCGGCTCCCTTTGCCCGGGGCCCTGGCCGTGGCCGACGTTCGCTCAGGGCCTCTTGGGGCCTCTCGCGCAGCGCGTCCGAAGGCCGCCCGGGCCCGCGGCCACGGCGCCCGTCGACGGGTCGAGCGTGAGCCCCGCCGGCAGCGGCGGCGCGCACGACCACAGCCTCGGCGGGCCACCGCCCGCCCGGGGCAGGAAGGCCACGGGCTCGCCCACCTCGGTGGCGGGGGGGGAGGCCCCACCCGCAGGCAGCGGGCGCGGCAGCACCAGAAGCAAAAGGACTCGGCAGAGTGTGCGGAGGGCTCGTGCGGCGTCGGCGCGCCCAAAGACTCTCGGCACCGCCTCGATCGCCCAACCTTGAACCGATCGCGGCCCAGATCTTTCAAGGTTGCATTCCGTCGGGTCGTGTGGCGCTGGCGTGTCCCTCGGCTTCTTAAGTCGCGTCACTCCATTATGCGGAGCTCAACCTCGAACGCCTTCGCCGGCGTCGCCGGCGCATCATCGCCGCATGAACCTACTGAGGATTTTGCAATGAAAGGGGGGTGGTCTCTGATTTGGGAGCGGGTCTGATTGGAGCTGTCTTGGCGGGCTCCAGCAAGAGGCCGCCCTTTCATGGCTGCTATGGGTGGGGTCTGAACTGGCCCGTCTGGGAGGTTTGTAACCCCCACCCCTGTATCATGAATGTCGGATTGCCGTACCCCGCCCTGGTGATGACAGCGCCCTACCTAGACCCCCTCGGGTCATGAACAAAATGCGACGGAAGGGCTTTCCTGATTTTCAGCCTTTGGGGGCCCTTTACCGCGCCTCGGGGCCGTCAAACATCGGCTCGGGACGAAAAGCAGACCTCGGGGAACGGGCCTGGACCCTTGGGGGGTCGACGTTTCGGAAACACCGTGGCGTCGGGGGTCTGGGTCGGCCACG
Source organism: Prorocentrum cordatum (assembly GCA_963575745.1). Lineage (NCBI taxonomy): Eukaryota > Dinophyceae > Prorocentrales > Prorocentraceae > Prorocentrum > Prorocentrum cordatum. The sequence continues at coordinate 531,310 of CAUYUJ010004558.1, read as the reverse complement.
GGCTCGCCCACCGCGGCTGCGGGGAGGCCCCGCCCGCAGACCCGTGCACCGAACAACTCCTTCCCAGACGCCCTCGCGCCGTCGTGGCAACATTTTTTTTTTTTTTTTTTTTTTTTTTTTGATTTTCGGCCTCTTGGGGCCCTCGCCGGGCCCTGTGACCTTCAAAAAACGACTCAAGATGAGAAACCAATCCCGGGGAATGGGTCGAGACCTCTGGGGGTGAACGACTCAGGGTGAAAAGCCGGCCCCAGGGAAGGGGTCGTGTTACCCCGGGGGGCTGACGTTACGAAAAAAATGCGACGTCGGAGGAGAGAGCATGGCTTCGGATGGGTCGACATCTCTCAGTCCCGGCGTGCCGTCCCTCCGTTCCGCCTTCCAGCGGGCCGTTTTTTGTGGGCCCCCCCTGGGGCATCAACATGTGGGTGGCGAAATTGAACGGGTCTTTATGACATGAGATGACACGCAGACCTGGCGCGGCGGTTTACGGAGGCCGTCAACGCGGCACACAACGTAGAGAAGAGGGCGATTACGCGCGACCCTACGCGGGCAGCTTACGCACCAATGTCGGTGAAGACGATACCGTTTTCTGCGTCGCTCATTTGGATCCAGGACGGAAAGCTGCCCCCTGGGACGGGGTCGAGAGCTCGGGGGGCCAGCGGGATGGGAAGGATCAATCCATCGGCTGTCTCAGAGGGTGGGGGATCGGGGATCGAGGAGGATCGGTGGTATGTTTGCTGTTGTTGCTGCTGCTACGGCCGCTGCTGCTGCTGCTGCAAATGCCAACCTCTTGGAAGCCCGTTTCGGGCCCCAGGACAATCCAACATCGGGGAGGAGAGGGGAAGGAAGGGAGAGGAGCACTTTCCTTTCTCTCTATCTCTCTCTCGCTCTTTCAGGTACTGCGTGACGAGCGTACACTCCGAGCCTTGGGCTTACTTCTCTTGTCTATCTTTCATGCTCATTTCCCTCATCCTCACGCTCGCCTCACATCATGTGCTGCACACTTCGCCTAAGTCGGCATTGTAACGCTCTTCTTTGCCAGAGGAGCTCTGCGGTCTTGCACCTGGAGTTCGCGCAGCATAAAAAAGGGAGAGGGGCAAGGGATGACGACGTGGTGATCCCGCCCTGGCACCGCCCGAGTCCAGGCCGGGCCTTTCCACGCCCCCCTGCCAGGCACCCCACTGACGGGTACTACTCTGGCCAGCGACCCCGCGACGGCAGCCATTCCCGATGCGGGGAGCGCCGCAGGGCCCGAGAGAGGCTCCCAAACGGCAATTCCTGGCGGTGTTCCAAAGTACTTCTCTGTGCATGCAATTCTTTTTTCCCAACCATCCTGTGGTGTTGGGTCCTCGTTTTGAAGAAACGGTCCCCGCGTTCTCCTTCCTCCCGCTGCCCCCTCCTCCGTGCTGCCGCCCGCATGCGTCACGCACACCCAATTCGGCACACCCCTCACACGTTTCGTGGCCCCATAGGGAGCTCCACCGAAGGCCCCAGTGCTGCCGCCCGCATGCGTCACGCACACCCAATTCGGCACACCCCTCACACGTTTCGTGGCCCCATAGGGAGCTCCACCGAAGGCCCCAGTGCTGCCGCCCGCATGCGTCACGCACACCCATTTCGGCACACCCCTCACACGTTTCGTGGCCCCATAGGGAGCTCCGCCCCCAGAATGCGTCCCCAGCGCTGCCGCTCCGCATGCGCCACGTCACGCACACCCAATTCGGCACACCCCTCACACGTTTCGTGGCCCCATAGGGAGAGCTCCACCGAAGGCCCCAGTGCTGCCGCCCGCATGCGTCACGCACACCCACCACCCCTCAATTCGTGCACACCCCTCACACGGCACACCCCTCACACGTTTCGTGGCCCCATAGGGAGCTCCACCGAAGGCCCCAGTGCTGCCGCCCGCATGCGTCCCGCACACCCATTTCGGCACACCCCTCACACGTTTCGTGGCCCCATAGGGAGCTCCACCGAAGGCCCCAGTGCTGCCGCCCGCATGCGTCACGCACACCCAATTCGGCACACCCCTCACACGTTTCGTGGCCCCATAGGGAGCTCCACCGAAGGCCCCAGTGCTGCCGCCGCATGCGTCCCGCACACCCATTTCGGCACACCCCTCACACGTTTCGTGGCCCCATAGGGAGCTCCACCGAAGGCCCCAGTGCTGCCGTCCGCATGCGTCCACGCACACCCATTTCGGCACACCCCTCACACGTTTCGTGGCCCATAGGGAGCTCCACCGAAGGCCCCAGTGCTGCCGCCCGCATGCGTCACCGCACACCCAATTCGGCACACCCCTCACACGTTTCGTGGCCCCATAGGGAGCTCCACCGAAGGCCCCAGTGCTGCCGCCCGCATGCGTCCCGCACACCCAATTCGGCACACCCCTCACACGTTTCGTGGCCCCATAGGGAGCCCCACCGAAGGCCCCAGTGCTGCCGCCCGCATGCGTCCCGCACACCCAATTCGGCACACCCCTCACACGTTTCGTGGCCCCATAGGGGCTCCGCCGAAGGCCCCAGTGCTGCCGCCCGCATGCGTCCCGCACACCCAATTTCGGCACACCCCTCACACGTTTCGTGGCCCCATATAGGAGTTCACCGAAGGCCCCAGCGGCCGCGCTCACATGCGTCCCCGCCACCCACACCCATCCCGGCACGCCCCTCACAACAACAGGTTTCGTGGCCCCATAGGGAGCTCCACCGAAGGCCCCAGTGGCACCGCCCGCATGCGTCACCACCCGCACCCAATTCGGCACACCCCTCACACGTTTCGTGGCCCCGTAGGGAGCTGCACCGAAGGCCCCAGTGGCGGCGCTCACATGCGTCCCCGCCACGCATCCCAGTACACCCCTCACGCGCTTCGTGGCTCGATAGGGAGCTCCACCGAAGGCCCCAGTACCGGCGCTTACATGCGTCTCCGCCACCCATCCCGGCCCCCCCCCGCAGCAGCATCATGTTTCGGGGACCCATAGGGAGCTCCACTGGAGGCCCCAGTGGCGGCCCTCACATGCGTTTCCGCCACCCATGTCGGCACGCCCCGCGCGTCTTTCATGTCCCCATAGGGAGCTTCACCGAATGCCCCAGTGGCACCCATCTCGGCACACCCCTCACACGTTCCGTGGTCCTATGGGGAGTTCCTTTGAAGATGAAACCCGCAGCTGCGGTACTGACAACTGCATCTGGTTGGGTTCTTCGCCAGGCTAATTTTGGGGGGGGAGGAGCAGGAGATGGGAGCGGACAACCACAGCACACACAACTCGCCTCGCCAACCGTGCTGGCGCCTATCACGCTCGTCGCAGGGCTGCCCTTCAAACGTGGCCAAAACTCCTGCCAGGGACAAAACTCCAGCCAGGGATCTCCAGAGGGCGCCCCCTGCAGTCTGACCCCCCCCCCGTGGGGCCCGTGGCACCGCTTGGCGTGACAGAGAAGCGGGTCCCGAGAGAAACGGGTCCTGGGCCCCGGAGCCAACTCTTCCTCCGGAGCCGTCTCTTGACGGTCCTGGAGCCTGGGGAGGGCCCACTGGAGGCCGCAAACGTCGAAGAACCTCAGGGCCCGTTTCCATCGGCACCCGCTCCCGGAGATTCGACGACGCAGAAAACATGCAACACTGCAAGAAATCACGGCTGGAGCCCTGGACCCCATCCAACGGGGTCATTCTTCGAGCCGGATCGATCTGTGAGGGTCCTGTGGCCCAGAATCGTGCAAAAACGCCCAGCTCAAAACAATGGCGACGCCGAGGTCTCAAGGCCTTGGCCGCCCCCGAAGACCCGCAAGGCATCTGGTGTTCAATTTTTTCCGATGCGTGGACTTCAGAAGGCTTGGACCACTCGCCCACAGGGCCAGCTCATACCGAGTCATCTCTTGATGGCCCCAGGGCCCGTGGAAGGCCCCTGGGGGTCGAAAATGGCCCCATACCAGCCGCTTCGATCTGCTCGGAGCCTTGGACCTCTGGGCCGCCAGGACCTCAAAGCTTGCGACGCCAAGATCTCACAGTTTGCTCCATGGCGACCCCAGCCGAGCCCCGCGCGTACACGACCGACCGGAGGTCCGGGTACGTGACGGGCCCCGGCGGCCGCGGCGCCACCGCGAAGGTCAGCTCGGTCCTGCCAGGCGCAGAAGAAAGCCCAGCGGCGCGGCGGCATGCGCTGAGGGGCCGCGATATCGGGGGCCGCATAGCACAAGCACACGATGCCCGCCCACTGGCAAGGGGAGTTCGACAGAGCATCAGAGCCACTTCCCCTCGTGAGGGCTGTCCGCACTCATGTTGAATGCAAGCTCGAGGTCGATAGCGGCAAGGCGATGGCTGGCCGTGTAGAAATCACAACAATCAGGGAAGAGGGTGAGGAGGGCGAGCCGGAGGAAGGAGGAGGGGGGTAGAGAGGCGGAGAAGCAATCCAAATACCTGAAGGAGCGCTCAGGCCAACCTGCGATAAGCGAGCCCGAGCGCGCAACACAACGATAAGGGGGGACTGGCTCAGAGGGGGGAACGTCGACCTGGAATCGGCAATACATCGCCAATAGATCGGCGATAGGCCCCCATAGCGAATCCGTACGCTCCCTGGCGGGGTGGGGCCATCAAACCCCTTCGGCGATCAATGGGCGATTGGGGGCCGATGCGATCCCCGCTGATGCGCTGGCTGTGCGCGCTCCAAACACCATAGATGTGCCAGTTTTCCACCAACGCTACCATAGGCAGGACGGGGGAGAAGGGAGGATGGGGCGGTCCACCTCCTTCTCCTCCTCCTCCTCTTCCTCCTCCTCCTCCTCCTCCGCCTCCCTCCTCCTCCGCCTCCTCCTCCTCCTCCTCCTCCACCTCCTCCTCCTCCTCCTCCTCCTCCTCCTCCTCCCCTCTCCTACCTCGTAACGGTGGAACATTGGCCCATCAGCCCTCGCGCGCCCTCGACTCTCGCCCGCGGCCCCCGGGGCCGTCTGTTCGACTTCCTGTGGGAGCGGAGGCGCAGGGCCCTGGCGCGCGGCTGGCTTCAGGCCTCCGAAGGATGGGCTTTCTTTTCGATGCATCCCCACCTCCTCCTATTCTTCCTCCTCCTCCTCCTCCTCCTCCTCCATCCCCACGTTCTCTTCCTCATCGCCTCATCTTGCCACTCCTCCTCCCTTCTCCTCTCCTCCTCCTTCTCCCTCCCTCCTCTCTCCTCCTCCTCCTCTTCTCCCACCTCCTCCTCTTCCTCCTCTTCCTCCTCCTCGTTGTCTCCTTCTCTCTTCCTCCTTTTCCTCCTCCTCATCCTCCTACTCGTCCTCCTCCTCCTCCTCCTCCTCCCTACTCCTCTTCTCTCCCACCTCCTCCTTCTTCTCCTTCTTCTTCCTTCTCCTCTCAACCTCACTCCTCGTCGGTCGAGGTCGTTCCTCTTCTTCTCCTCATCCTCCTCTTCCTCCTCCTCCCTTCTCCTCCCCTCTCCTCCTCCTACTTCTCCTCTCTATCCTCCCTCCTCCCTCCTCCTCCTCCCTCCTCCCTCTCTCTCCGACCCTCATCCCTCTCCCTCCTCCCTCCTCTCTCTCCTCCTCCCTCCTCTCCTCCTCCTTCCTCCTCCCTCTCCCTCTTCCCTCCTCCTCCCTCCTCCTCCCTCCTCTTCCTCTTCCTCTTCCTCCTCCTCCTCCTCCCTCGAGCCTGGCGGTGCCCACGCTGTTCTGGGCGGAGACCACGTACGTCTTCGCCGGGATCTCCACGCCAGGCTGCAGCTGGCCAGAGATCTCGCCTCGGCGGCTGCAGCTCCAGGAGGAGGCGGAGGAAGAGGAGGACGAGGAAGAGGAGGGGGATGAGGAGAAGGAGGACGAGGAGGAGGAGGAGGAGAAGGAAGAGGAGGGAGAGGAGCAGGAGGAGGAGGAGGAGGAGGAAGAGGAGGAGGACAAGGAGCAGGAGCAGAAGGAGGAGGAGGAGGAGGAGAAAGGGGAGGAGGAGGAGGTGGAGAAAGCGGGGGAGGATGAGGAGGAGGAGGACGGGAGGAGGGGAGAGGAGGAGAGGGAGGAGGAGGAGGTGGAGGAGGAGGAGGAGGAGGAGGAGGAGGAAGAGGAGAAGGCGAATGAGGAGGAGGAAGAGGAGGTGAACGATGAGAAGGAAGAGGAGGAGGCGGAATGATGAGGAGGAGAAGAACGAGGAGGAGTGGAGGAAGCATGAGGAGGAGGAGGACACCGAGGAGGAGGAGGATGATGAGGAGGAGGAGGAGGGGGATGAGGAGGAGAAAAAAGAGGATGAAGAGGAGGAGCAGGAGGAGAAATGGAAGGAGGAGGAGGAGGAGGGGGAGGAGGAGGAGGAGGGGGAGGAGGAGAAGGAGGAGAAGGACAATAACGAGGAGGAGGAGGAGAGGAAGGAGGAGGAGGGAGGAGGGAAGAGGGTGGAGAAGGAGGAGGTGACGGAGGAGGAAGACACAGAGATAGTAGTAGTAGTAGTCGTAGTCGTAGTCGTAGTAGTAGTAGTAGTAGTAGTAGTAGTAGTAGTAGTAGTAGTAGTAGTAGTAGTAGTAGT
>CAUYUJ010004558.1:490290-524730 GCA_963575745.1 Prorocentrum cordatum | reverse complement strand
TAGTAGTAGTAGTCGTAGTAGTAGTAGTAGTAGTAGTAGTAGTAGTCGTAGTAGTAGTAGTAGTAGTAGTAGTAGTAGTAGTAGTAGTAGTCACGTAGTAGTAGTAGTAGTAGTCGTCGTAGTAGTAGTAGTAGTAGTAGTAGTAGTAGTAGTAGTAGTAGTAGTAGTTGTAGTGGTAGCAGTAGTAGTAGGAGTAGTAGTAGTGATAGTAGTAGTAGTAGTAGTAGTAGTAGTAGTAGTAGTAGTAGTAGTAGTAGTAGTAGTAGTAGTAGTAATAGGGTGTTAGTAGTTAGTTATTATTAGTTGTAGGTGTGATAGTGGTGTCGTGTAGTAGTATTATTAGTAGTAGTAGTAGTAGTACTAGTAGGTCAGTCAGTTCGTTAGTAATGTAGTAGTCGTAGTAGTAGTAGTAGTGTAGTCGTATTAGTAGTTGTCGTAGTAGTATTAGTAGTAGTAGTGGTGGTAGCAAGAGTCGTAGTAGTTCAGTAGTAGTTAGTAGTAGTAGTAGTAGTGGTAGTAGTTTGTAGAGCTAGTAGTTAGCCAGTAGTAATATTAGTTATAGTATTAATAGGTTATGATAATTGATAGTAGTAGTAGTAGTAGTAGTAGTAGTAGTAGTAGTAGTAGTAGTAGTAGTAGTAGTAGTAGTAGTAGTAGTAGTATTAGTAGTAGTGGTAGTAGTAGTAGTAGTAGTAGTAGTAGTAGTAGTAGTAGTAGTAGTAGTAGTAGTAGTAGTAGTAGTAGTAGTAGTAGTAGTAGTATTAGTTAGTAGTAGTAGTAGTAGTAGTAGTAGTAGTAGTAGTAGTAGTAGTAGTAGTAGTAGTAGTAGTAGTAGTAGTAGTAGTAGTAGTCAGTAGTAGTAGTCAGAGTAGTAGTAGTAGTAGTAGTAGTAGTAGTAGTAGTAGTAGTAGTAGTAGTAGTAGTAGTAGTAGTAGTAGTAGTAGTAGTAGTAGTAGTAGTAGTAGTAGTAGTAGTAGTAGTAGTAGTAGTAGTAGTAGTAGTAGTAGTAGTAGTAGTAGTAGTAGTAGTAGTAGTAGTAGTAGTAGTAGTAGTAGTAGTAGTAGTAGTAGTAGTAGTAGTAGTAGTAGTAGTAGTAGTAGTAGTAGTAGTAGTAGTAGTAGTAGTAGTCGTAGTAGTAGTCGTAGTAGTAGTAATAGTAGCAGTAGTAGTCATACTCGTACTCTCAATACTACTGCAAGTGGCGAGTAGTAATACTACAGGAGGCCCCAATACTGACCAAAGCAGGTAAAACAAATCTTCTCTTCATTGTCCTCCTCCTCCTTTTTGTCGCCTCCGTCTCGTCACCCTCCGCTGCCTCCTCCACGTGTCCAGACGGGTGTCCACAACGGTTCGGGGAACGCATGGTCCAGCAGCGTGGCTGCACTTTTGCCAAACGTTTGGCCACATTGGCGTACCCTAAAAGGCACAGGGCGGCTGTGATTCGCCGTAAGCGTCTTCGATCAAACCTGATCTTTGCCCACGCAGGCATTTCCTTGGCGGCCGCGTCGCTCGTGGCTAGTTCGTGGAACTCTTCGATCTTCTCTTTGCGCATGGCAATCGCTTCAGCAACCGATTTGTCAAGAGCCTTGGTGCCCACCTCCAGGGCCTTGGTCGCGGCAGTCCAGGTTGAGATGCTGTTTTCCGAATATGACATCCCTGTTTCTGAAGCACGCACCGCGCGTTCGAGCTCTTTTTTCTTGTCTTCGGTCTTGCCAACACGCGGTTCATCTCAATACTCTTTTTGTTGCCATCATCAAGCGGCTCTCGCCTCCGCCCGCGCCTCTGGCATGTACGCCGCGAGCGACGGCCAGGCCGTCAGGGAGAACCCGCGTGTGACCTGGGATCTAGTAGGAGGCGAGCATCAACCTAGGCACATACACGTAGCAACCACAGCAGCCCGAACCCCGAGACACAATTTCAGCCCTACCACCACCACAACCGAACTGCACGCTTCATTGCGTGTGCGTGCCATCTGTGCACAAGGGCTACAAACCAATCTTATTGGACAGGCGGGCGCACATAAAAAACACTTATGATTGTGGGGCAGGGAGAGGGAGGGGACACATAATCAGACCCCCACACACCCACGCACCACACCAGTTCCACAAAGGAGCGCGCAATCAAGAGACAACCCCGGCTGCAAGGGCGTGGGGGCGGCATTGACCTGCCCCACGAGGAGACAAGCCTGCTCGGCGGAACTATAGAACTGCCAGCCACGCCCGCCGACGACCTTCCGAGGATCGCCGCCGGCTCGATCAAAACAGCCTCAAAAAGACACACGACCAAGTGGATCACATGTACCATGCCAGGGAAGGCCTCAAGGACGGCGGCAAAAACAAACCTTCCCACCAATGATAAATACGCATTCGAAAACTCATTGCTTCCCCCTTCCACGAACTCACCCATCACGTGCGGCATCGTTCTGTAACGCCACCTTGGTGCCCGAGACCGAAATAAAATAACACCAAAAAGGTGGCCGCACCAGCGGTGACGCAAGGCGCCTACTTGGCGCATTTACACAAATCGATTCCTCTGGCGCCACCCGAGCAATTTCTGCAAGATCACCTGAAGGAACACGAACCCGTGTACGCACACGCACACATACACACACGCACCGAGTTTCACCCGAAGAAAAACTTGGGGCCCTCCATGGAAACGCTCGCTACAACACGCGCCACATGCGGCTCAAAAACCGACGCGCGTTGGCCATGCGAATCGCCGGTCTGCACCCCAGGATCCGCTGCTGGCACCGAGGCCCCAGCCGGAGCCGAAACCCCCACGGAGGAAAGGGCCGAAGCCCCAACCGCCTCCGCGGCGTGATGATCCCAGGTAGGGTGTGAACTCCCGCTGCCAATCGCTCCTTATGGCGCAGAGGATGGCCGACCCGAGCGCAATCAAGAGGACACAAACGCAGCAGCGACCATACCCTTCAATTCAGCGCAGAAGGGGGCACCCCGAATGGGGTATGGGTGAGCCGCGTAAATTGTCCTCATCCCCTCTCAAACCAAGTAAACACACCTCCGAGAGACGCAAAACCCCTGCGGGGGAGTGAACAGCGGCGAGAACTGCGGACCCTAGGGGAGGACGTCGGACGGAGAGGAGGAAAATGGAGCGAGGGCGAGGGGAAGGGCACAGGTCCGCTGCAGCCTGCCCCCCCGCACTCAGGGGAGGCGCATGCTGGGGATGAGGAAGACGCGTTTCCGACGAACGGCCACGAGGAGGCCTGCGCACCTTGCTCGTCATCAAACTGCTCCCTTCCGCCTCCGCCTCCGGCGCGTGCGCCGCGAGCGACGGCCGGGCCTTTGGGGTGAATCCAGGTGCCTCCTTGGATCACGTCGAAGGCGATGAAATTGGGGGGAGGGGGGAAGGGGGGGGTAGGATAAGACACCATCGACGCAGCCACAGTTATAGGGAACTTACCACCAATTCGAAGTACACCCAGACACTTTTTTGACAGGGGGCATGAACGAGCCGAGTCCGAGCAAAACGCCGGCGACGGGAGAGGAGTCGCAGCGAACGCCATGTTTATCGCGCCCCGAGCTCCGCTGCAGTTCAAAAGGTCGCAAATGACGTGCAAGGCTGACAGGTCCACGACAGGTCGACCATCCATGCAGTGCACTCGCCAGACTATGGGCCCTTTACGCCGAACTCTCGCGCATGTGTCTGTGGCGCTTGGAGGCCAAACGGCCCGCCGCCCCCGGGGCGGCGGCGGCGGCAACCGCCGGGGCGGCCGCCGCCAGGGCGACGGCGCCAGCGGCCGCGGGGGCGGCGGCAGCAGCGGCAGCCGGCGCCGCCGCCGCCGCCTGGGCTGCCTTGGGGCGCGCACCCTGTGGATCGCACCTTCCGCGTCCGCGCCCCCGTGCCTTTCTTGCCCTTGGCATTGCCCGTTCCCTTGCCGCCCCGGCCGGCCTTGCTCTTCCCCTTGTTGCCATTGTCTCCTTTGTGACCCTTGCCGCCTTTGCTCTTGTTCCGCTCCGCCGGCGTGCGTTCCGAGTAGGGGGGGCGCCGCAGGGGGGCTCAACGCCCTCGACGCGCGCGGGGCGACCGTCCACGTCCAGGCCACACGCCCTCCTCAACAGCCGGCCCAGAGCCCGAACGCGCTCAGAACAAGAAGCGACTCTGTGCAGAACCGCAGCTTCGTTTTTAAGACGCCTTGCAGGCGCTGCCAACCGCCGCCTCCGCTGGCCGTCTCGTTCCACCTCCACTCCTCGTAGACACACACACACGCTAGCAGGTTGCGAACCGACAGGGTCCTGTACAAGCAGCGTAATGCGTCAGTGCGCTAATCATCGCCTCTGCCCATCGGGACATCGAGCGGCCAGGTCAAGTCGAGGCACTCTGCGACCTCCTTGCGCACCACGTTGGGCCATCTCTCTTTTAATTCGCAGAAGTTCCCGGCCTCCTTTTACCCAAATAGAAGACGCCCGCTTGAGGAAAACCCCCTACGATCCGGACACAATTCTTCAGCAGGGCGTCCAGAGCCGCAGTGGCGGCGCGTGGTCTGCTCGAGCTAATCGATACGCTCGCTGTGATCGTTAAGCGTCTGGTCGGCCTGTGCCCGGCGAGCAGCAGCCATCGCGGCGCGGGATGGGATGGGCGGCTTGCGGGCTCGAGCTGCGGCAACTGCAGGGTTCACCGATCAATTAGATGACGATCTCGATCCCGACGCTAATGGTCCTGCCCCGGAGAACCATCTCGGCGAAATCTAATTCCCGGGTGCACAAGCGCCGGGCCCCTGGCGCCACGGATGAAAGACAGCGCATTCCTGCGCACTGCAACCTCGCGCTGCTCCAGCTGCACGAAGCTGGCGCTGGGCGAAGCCAAAATCTTTTTGCGCAAGAGCCCCCACCATCACGTCCTCCTAATCTTTATCGCCATCATCATCATGACATTAATCCTCCTCGTCCGCCGCAAACCTTCTGCTCCTCCTCATCCCCTCATCGTCGTCATCCTCATCGTCGTCCTCATCGGTTCGAGCAGCTGCCACCGAGAATGCTGGGGGTGGTGGCGGGGCTTGCCGCAAGCAGCTGAATAAAGAACTCGAGGAAGCCGTCACTGTTGAGCATCTTGATGGTCTCTGCTCTGCCGCGCGGGTGGCCTTCTGTGGTGTATCGAGCACTGACTGCTCAATATTTGCTGCCGTGTGAAAGGCTGGACACAGACTCAGTGCCCTCAAGATCGTGGGCGAATCGACGCGCACCAGCAAATTTTTTGCTCCCTGAATCTTCTGGAGGGGTGCTCTGGATGATAATCAAATCATTGATTTAACATCTAGGGTAGGGGGTTGATGATGAAGATTATGGTGATGATGATAATGCTGATGAGCAGGATGAGGAGACGGAGAGGAGCAGGAGGATGATTTTCTGGGTGAGAATGATGACGATGAGGATGCTGGGGCTAACGATGATGATGGGTGACGACGACGACGGTGATGATGCTGCTGATGATGATAAAGATGATGCTGATGTTGATGACGATGACGATGACAATGATGATGATGATGATGATGATGATCATGATGATGATGATGATGATGATGATGATGATGATGATGATGATGATGATCACGATGATGATGATGCTGCCATTGATGATGTCGTTGCCGTTGCCGATGCTGCTGCCGCTGCCGCTGCCGCTGCCGACGATGATGATGCTGCTGTTGATGATGTTGATGACGATAACGACGATGATGACGATGACGATGCTGCTACAGCTGCTGATAATGATGATGATGTTGCTGATGATGACGACGACGAGGAGGATGATGATGACGATGCTGATGCTGCTGCTGATGATGATGATGCTGATGCTGCTGCTGATGATGATGCTGCTGCTGATGATGATGATGATGCTGATGCTGATGATGATGATGATGATGAGGAGGAGGAGGAGGAGGAGGAGGAGGAGGAGAAGGAGGCGGAGCAGGAGCAGGAATAGGAGGATGAAGAGGGGGATGAGAAAATGGGGGAGGCGAGGGGGTCCGGAGGGGTTGTGGAAAATTATGGGTGGTTATGGGGGGTGGTCGAGGAGGCTCTGGAGTCTCTGAGGTTCTCCGAGGGCCCAAGAGGTTCCAATGGGTTTTTCCTCTCTCCTATCCACTCCTCCTGCTCCTTCCTCTCCCCGACTCCCTTATCCCCTGACGAGGGCCCTCATGGGCGCCTGTGGGCGACAACCCGAAGGCCTGGCCCCCGAAGAAGCCACGGGCGGGACCCTCTGGGCGGGACCGCTGCAGGGCAGCTAGACGATGGGACCCTGCCTGGGCGGGGCCCTGCAGGCGGCAACCTGAACGGCCCGGTCCCCAGGGCAGCTCAGGGTGTCGTGCAGTCGTGGCGCTACCAGGAGGAACGCTGATCCAGGAACGAAGGAGCTTTTCCGGCCACGGCGAGCCTCGGCCACGAGTAGTCCCTCCGACCCAGAGCAGCCGAGGCATGGCCCAAAGCCAGAGCGCCTCCTCAGAGCCCAAAGCGGCCCTCATTTCAGACCTCTTTTTGGCTGTATGGGCAGGGCGCTGCTGGCCTGCGCAGGCCGGCAGGCCGGAAGAGATCTGGTCCCCGAAGCAGCCTGCAGAGAGCGGACCCTGCGGGCGGGCAGCCAGACAGTCTGGCCGCCCCACCTGTGGCAACCAAGGCCTGGTGCTCTACGGAAACACATGCGATAGTAAGTCTTTCCACATGCCTCCAAGAGGCCACAACGCCCCGAGGCGGCACCAAGTGACCACGGCGCTTCCCAAGAAGTCCCCCAAGAGCCCCCCCAACAAAGCCCAACAGGCTCCCAAGAGAGCCCCAAGATGGGCTCCAGAGCGTCAGCGTCGTCGTCGTCGTCGTCGTCGTCGTCGTCGTCGTCGTCCCCCTTCAGGGTCGGTGGTACCTGCTGTGCGATAATACATCTCGCTATGAGAAATATCGCCATAACGGATTTGCGTGGTGCACCTGCTGGCAAAATGGTTTCATATTTGATACATCGACTGTATCCTTGGGCGGGGCTGCACGGGCGACAGACATGAAGCCTGGCCCTCACGGCAACCAATAGCAGGACCATTCAAGGGGCGGGATGGGCGAGACCCTGTGGGTTTCAGAAAGATTCCGCCCTCCGGGCAACTGAGTACGGGCCCAATGGGCAAGATGAAATTCTGGCCCACGAGGCAGCTGAGGTCGTGACTGTATATGGGCAGGACCCCATGGCAACAACTGGAAAACTTGGTTCACAAACCCAACTCTCCCAAAATCAACTAAGAGCCCGTTATTGCAAACACAGTTCGGGGCCAAACCACAGCTCTTGTCTCTTCCGAACGGCTGATCTCGCCACTCAGCCTCTCTCGGGCCACCTGGCCACTAGCTTCCTTCTCCATCATGTGTCAGCGTACCCTCGATTCGTCGATTACGCACTGGTTTTCATATAAATTCCGCATTCCGGCCAAAAATCCGAAGCGGATCCAGCCGTGGCGACGAGGACGCCCCCCAGAGGTCAAGACGGGCACCCACAAACGTGCTCGAACTTCCATCCTCGAACCTCGATGGCGACGCCGACGAAGACGACCACGGCGGCGACGAGCGGCAACCGCCGAGAGCGACCGAAAGCCCCAAATAATCACTGGAAGCGCCCAAAAGCCGCCGAGTGGGAAGTCAGGGATTGGCCTCAACACCAATATCGGCGGTTGCCTCCACCGAGGGAAGGTGATCCCGATCTCGCGGTGGCAGCACTCGAGCTCCCTAACTGGCCGAAATATGACCACCAGCATCAGAATGTAAGATCATCCTCCCCAAGGGGACTCCCCCCCGCCTGTGTGGGTGTCGGTGCCAATTTCCAGGCCTCCAAGAGAACCAACGCGGCGGCGGCGACGGCGGCGATGACGACAACGGCCGCCAACCGCCTGTGGCCGGGTTCAGCCAGAGCCCCGGCGGCAGCGCAGGCTCCACCGTGAAGTGGGTGGCCCTGCCGCCGTGCAGCGCAGGCTGCACCGTGAGCCTCCGGGGGCAGCACTGGGGACGGGGAGGGCCCGGGCCGCCCAACCTCGCGCACCACGCCGCGCGATGCGCGATTGCCTCCGCGCCCTCCCGCACTCGCGCCGCGCCTGATGGTGAAGGGCAACTCTTCGGTCAAGACTGCGTCGCGCGTTTCTCTTCGCTCGGGGATCTACTGACCCGGGTCAATCCAGACCCGGGTCAGTCAGCTTTTGCAGGATCCTGCAGGTTCCTGCGCCCAAGCCCAGGTCAGTGCACCCCTGGCTCCGCAAGATCCCGCAAGATCCGGTGTTCCAACCTACCCTCGTTGGCATTGACCCCCGTCTCTTAAGCCCCGATTCGCGCCCCCGCGGGGGACCTCGGGGACCGAGGATCGGCGGTCCAGTTTTTGTCCCAACCATCCTGTGGTGTTGGGTTCTCGTTTTGAAGAGACAGCGCCCCGCGTCTCCTCTCCTCCTCCTCTCCTCTCCTCCTCCCTCCTCCCGCTCCTCCCATCCCTTGCGCCCCTCACTCGCTTCGTGGCCCCATAGGGAGCTTTACCGAAGGCCTCATTGGTCATGTTCGCATGGCGGCCCCGCCCCCATGTCGACACATCCCTCACACGCTTCGTGGCCCAATAGGGAGCTCCACCGAATGCCTCAGTGGCAAAGTTCGCATGGCGGCCCCGCCCCCATTTCGGCACACTCCTCACACGCTTCGTGGCCCAATAGGGAGCTCCACCGAATGCCTCAGTGGCAAAGTTCGCATGGCGGCCCCGCCCCGATTTCGGCACACCCCTCACACGTTTCGTGGCCCAATAAAGGAGTTCCACCGAAGGCCTCAGTGGCAAAATTCGCATGGCGGCCCCAGGAGGGGAGGGTACGAGATGATGAGGCGGAGAGGAGCAACAATGCGCTGTCAGATCGGGTACCCAACCAAAAAGGGTTGGGACAAGTAGCTAAAACGGGAAGGGGTTGGCACTCCGAGCCCTCCACGAGAGACTGAGGGGGCGGGGGGTGGGCGGAAGAGGGAGGAAGAGGAAGAAGCAAACGACCCCAACATCGAATCAACAAAACATATGGGATCGTCGTGAACATCGAGTCGGCAAACATTATATATATATATATATATATACAAGACTACAATGGTGCTTCGCGCCATGCACCTTGGTCCTTGAAGTGTGGTATGCAGGCGGAATTGCAGGAAAGTCAAATCGACAATTTAGCGATAACTCCTTGTTGCCTTTTTCCGGCATGGCCGCTACAATTATGTGATTCGTTATCCTTCCTCCATGCTTCTTTTTCTGCATGTTCGCCATACCCTGCGCATTCTCCCCATCCTCCTCAGCTCTTTATTGCGAAGGCTCCTCCTTGGAGAGCCTCTGGGGGCCTCACAAAAATGTTTCAGGCTTGTTTAATGCTTTCAGGAGGCCTCCTGGGTGTATTCTGGGGGCCTCTGGGGGCTTCCTCGGGCCACCCTGCCTCCAACCGCGGTCTCCCTGAACGACCGGGTCACGATTTGGAATGCTTCGGAGGGTATCTTGGGGCCATCTTGGGCCGCCATGGGGCTCTCTGAGGGTCATCTTGGACCCGTGTTGTGCCGTTTTGGGGCTCTCTTGGACTGCCTGGAAGCCCTTTCGGATGTTTGTGGGGCGATTCTGGAGCCTCCCAAGCGGCTTCGGACGCCTAGAAGACCGCAGTCTTGGAGCGTCGGGAAGCCGAAAAGAGGAGAACCCCAAAATTCACCAAAAACCCACACAAAACTAATGAGTTTTGCCTCTTGGGGCCTTCTTGGGAGTGCTCTTGGAGGCCTCTTTGGGGCTGTCCTGGAGGCCTCTTGGGCCATCTTGAGGTCACGTCGGTCACTCTTGGAACGCTCTTGTGCTGTCTTGGGGGTCCCTGGGACGTCTCCGATGACCCCCCTGATCGCCCCAGGTGTGCTGCGAAGGCTTGTCAAAACGCCCTGCAAGGCTGCAAGGCCCGGGGGGGCGCTTCGAGGCCCGTCCGGAGGGTTCCAAAGCCCCAGATCCCGGGAGTCCGGTTTTTTCGGGGGGGGTGATGGGTTTTCCCCCCGCCCGGGCTTATACAAGTATAGGAAGAGGACTTTTGAGGAGTCACAAGGAAGTCAAATCGGCAGACACAGGAATGGCTGGGTCGGATCCATTCGCAAACCAGCGAGACCTCCGTCTCATCCCATTCTTGGAGGTGGGTGAGAGGGGGTTGGAGGACAAGACTGGCTGGAAGAGGGGACGGGAAAGGAGGGGAACATGGTCGAGGAAGGGGGGGAGAAACAACAGCAACAACAACAACACCAACACCACCACCACCACCACCACCACCAACAACAACAACAACAACAACAACAACAACAACAACAGCAACAACAACAACAACAACCGTCGTTGCTTGGTCGAAAGCACGACGTCGCGAAAAGTCAACACTAGAACTCTCAACACGACCTTTAAAGGGATTTCTCGAGCCGGATGGACTCGCGAGGGCCTTGGGGGGTGGGTGGGGTGGGCGACACGAGGCACAAACGACACCTGTTGTGGTTTCCTCGCCGCGCCCAGAAGTCTGGTTGGCTCACTTTCCTCTCCGTTATCCCTTTTCCCTCTCGCTCCTCCCTCTCCCCCTCCCCCCTCGCATTCCTCCCTCCTCCTGCTGCTGCCGCTGCTCCTCTCCTCTCCTCTCCTCTCCTCTCCTCTCCTCTCCTCTCCTCTCCTCTCCTCTCCTCTCCTCTCCTCTCCTCTTCTCTCCTCCTCCTCCTCCTCCTCCTCCTCTCCTCCTCCTCCTCCTCCTCCTCCTCCTCCTCCTCCTCCTCCTCCCTCCTCCTCCTCCTCCTCCTCCTCCTCCTCCTCCTCCTCCTCCTCCTCCTCCTCCTCCTCCCCCTCCCCCTCCTCCTCCTCCTCCTCCTCCTTCCTCCTCCTCCTCCTTCTCCTGCAACGGCTGCAACGCGGTCCTCTTGCCCACTGTGATGCGGCTCTGGATCCCCTGGTACGTGACCTTAGAGGCATCCCGCTCCACCCTCCTGCTCCCTCGGCGTCTTCGTCGTCGTCGCCGTCCTCGTCGTCTTGGTATGTCTTGTCTATGTAATTGTCTTGTCTATATATATGCAGATTTGGTTTGTAGATTTGGTTTGTATATGTAATTGTCCTGTCCTGTGGACGGCCCAGGCGGTCCAAGTGTAGTTGCCAGCGTTCGCAAGAATGCGAACGACTCTTTTTTCTGCGAGTACGTCGCGCTCGCGAGGGGTTCAGGCTAGAGTCCAAAATTTCCTTACCATGGCGATGACACCACCAGAGCTCCGGGATCCGGGTGCACCTGTGATCCACCAGTCGCGCGCCACGTCGGGGAGCAGCGACTGGAAGGCCTCGACGGTGCAGCGGGCTTCGGCAATGAAGATGGCGGTGTTCGTCTTGAGGGGACGCCGGAGGTAGTCGAATTTGTCCTTGCGCTGGTAGTGCCTGCTGGCGTAGAAGCCCTGGGCATTCCATACAGCAAAACCGACGCCGGCGGAAGAGGCCCCCGCACGTTCCCAAGATCTGTTTCACGCCTCACGTGATGTCCGCGAAGCGGCCCTTCCCGTACTCGGCAATCTTCCCGAAGACGGCGTCCTTGTCGATCTTGTGGGACTCGCACACGGTGAACCGCCAATTGTAATAGACCTCGCCGGGCTTAGGGGAGAGTGCCCGGGCGACAGGGGCGGAGTCGACGAGTAAGATACCATCGGAACGTGCAATGCGCAGCTTTCCGCCCAAAGCGGGGTACGGGGTGAGGACGGCTTTGCGCAATTGGCGCAGGAGGCTCTCGTTGCGCTTGGTCTTCGGGTTCTTGTTGGGGCTGACGAAGAGGTTGGCGGTCTCGGTGCCGTTGGCGGCCGGGCACTGTAGTTTAGTCCACTCGCCGTCCCTCCTCTGGGCAGAGAAGGTGCGGGTGGCGTTGATAGCAGCGCTGGAACCCTTGAGGCGGATCTCGAAGGAGCGTCCGGCCGGTGGGCCGCAGATGGAGGCCTGGTCTTCACCGATATTGGCGGTCTTGAGGCGCTCGGAGAAAGAGCTCCAGACGGCCGTCTTGGCGGCGTAGGCGGAGCAGCGGACCTTGAGGATCGAGGGGTCAGGCATGTCGTCGTCGCCGAGCTCTGCGAGCTCGTCGGGAGTGGGCCATTCCCGTTTCTCCACGAGGTTGAGGCGCCGTTTGATGTCAGCGAGCTCCTTCTCCAGGATGTTGTACTTCCTCTCCGAATCGCTTGTGAGGTCGCTGAGCTGCTTGTCCATGTTGTTCTGGCGTAGGGTGAGCTCCGCAATGTGCTTTTGCAGCTTGGCGTCGTAGGTCTTGAGAAGTTGCCCAACGTGTTCGCGCTGTCAGCGGTTGAAGTCCTCAAGCGACTTCTGGAGGGAGTCATTCTGCTTCTTCTCGAGATCGTCGAGAAGTTGCGGGACGAAGTTTTAGATGGCAAGGAGCGGCGACGCGTTCGCGTCGGGGCCGTCTCCTTGTTGCCGCCGCGGGCTCCGTGACCCTGGCCTCTCGCGTGCAGCGGCGGCTGCGGACTCGCCCGTGCTGTCGGTAGGGTCAGCACGAGCGTGAACGTGTAGAGGCCGATCGAGTTCTTGAGGATGGTCGCCGTGAACAGCATCAGCAGAAGCTGCCAGGCTGCAATGCCGGGCAGCGCGGCGGGGCGCGGGGGGGGCGCGGCGCGGCGCGGGCACCCGAGCACTTGAGCCAAAGTGGCAACGGATGATGAAGTAAATGATGATGACGATGATGATGAAACTGATGATGATGCTGTGATAACGATGGTGCTGATGATGGATGTGTGTGGGGGGTCCAGAGGAAGCGGCCTGCTCAAATTACCAGCATGAGCTGCGGCCCCCCAGAAGGACTCGAGACTTTTTAGCGTTTCGCTCAGAGGCGAAGCTCCCGCTTGAGATTTCCGCCATATGACTGGCGGTGATCAAGTGCCATGCCTGGCAGAGTTGGCCGATGACCCGCTCGGGTTCTTAACATGAAGTGCGCGCCCCATTGGGGGGGGCTCCCGCTGGAGACGTCTTCGCTATTCACTAACAAACGAGGCCCCCGCGTGAGAAACCCTCCCGATGTGCCCCATGGGGGGGGTGGGGGGGGGGTTCCTGCCTGAGACTCCCTCGCTATGTACTCACAGAGGAGGCTCCTGCTTGAGACATCGTCACGAGTTGCCCCCTTGGGGTACTCACGTGCTATGCCTGGTAGAGTTTGCCGATGACCTGCTTGGATTGCTAATATGAAGTGCGGGCCCCATAAGGAGGGGCTACCGCCTGAGACTTCCTCACTACTCACTCGGAGACGAGGTTTCTGAAGACATCCTCACGATTTGCTCCCGTGGGGAACTGACGTGCTATGCCTGGTAAGGTTTGACGACCCGCTCGGGCTAGTAATATAAATTGCGAGACCCATCGGGAAGGCCGCCGCACGAAACTTCCTCGCTATTCACTCGCAGACGAAGTTCCCGCTCGAGAAATCCTCACGAGCTGCCCCCTTTGGGGTGCTAAGGTGCTATACCTGGTAGTGCGAAGCACGCGCTCGAATGTTCATAAACATGAGTGTGCGAGTGTGAGCGAGGCGAATGGTGACTGTGAAAACATGGTCTGGTAATGATTGATGGTGATGGTGTGGTGATGCTGGCGATGATGGTGAGTGTGACAGCATGGTGTGGAGATGATGTTCGTGGGACCATGGTGTGGATGCGATGATGATGATGGTGGTGGTGATGATGGTGACGGCAGTGTCATTGATGCTGCTGCTGCTGATTCGGATGATGAGTGCGTGAGTGTGTGTGGATGATGATTCTGAACATGATGAAGATGCTGATGTAGACCATGCTGGTGATGATGATATCGCGGTGCTGGTGATCACGATGATAATGATGCTGATAATGATGAGGATGCTGATGAAGCTGATAATGTTGATGGTGATGCTGATGATGATGCTAATGACGACGCTGATGCTGGTGATAATGATGATGGTGGTGGTGATGGTGATGGTGATGATGATGCTAATGGTGAAGAAGAGAGAGGAGGGGAGAGGAGATCCTGCGGTGTGTGCGTGTGCAGAGAAACCAGCACCCCAGTCTGGATATGGGGAACACCTGCAGACGTGGTTCTTTATGGCGCAAGGGGTCCAGGAGCTCTCGTGGGCCGGCGACAACCACGACTAGGACAACCACAACCCCAACAACGATCACAACCGCAACTACGACGACGACGACCACGACGGCGACCACAACGACGACGTCGACGACGACGACGACGACGACGGCGGCGACGACGACGACGCTGACGACGACGACGGAAGTCTGGGTCAAAGGCAGGTCGGGGCCGTCTGAGCGCGCGGCCTGCCTCGGGGCCTTCCGGGCAGCGGGCAGAGGGGGGTTCCTCCTCCTCCTCCTCCTCCTCCTACTCCTCCTCCTCCTCTGCCTCCTCCTCCTCCTCCTCCTCCTCCGCCTCCTCCTCTTCCTCCTCCTCTCCCCCTTCCCCTAAAGCCTTTAAGCCCTATGGACAGGGAAGGTGAATCACCCCGAACCCTGCCAGGCCAGCTCCCTACCCATCCCGCTCGCTGCCCTCCCCAGCGCGCGCTGGCGTCCTCTTCCTCCTCTTCCTCCTCCTCCTCGTCCTCGTCCTCGTCCTCGTCCACGTCCTCGTCCTTGTCCTCCTCCTCCTCCTCCTCCTCCTCGTTTTTTTTTGTCCACCCCCCATTGTGGCCATGGCAGGGCGCGGCTCGGAACGCGGGCCAGGCTGGATCTGGGGAGTGGTCAGGGGACAGCGGGGGCCGAGCGGTGCGGTCTTTCCAAAAGGCACCCCGCTTCTCAGAGGCCCTCCCTGCGGGAGGCTCTCCCAGAGGCCTCCGAGCCTCAGTGGGCCTTGGAAACGACGAGGCCGTCTTTTCACTGGTTTCGTTCTGCCGTTTTTGGCAAGCCTGGCGCCGCTTTTTCCCAAATTCAGTCGCATGTTTTTCCCCGCTTCCGGTTCTGGTCCAATCCCGGAACTGATTTCTCTGCTTCTGGAAGCATTTTGTTTTCAAATGTTGTTTTTTGGAGCGGCCAAACAAGGCCCTGCGGCCCACGAAGTCCGATCCCTTCTAAGGAGCCTCTGTCCTCCTTCGGGCGGCCGGCAACGTGGGGGCAATACACGTAAGGGAATCGAGGATTGCAGGAGAGTGGGCCTAGAAAGTGCCCTAAACGGCCCCTGAACTTCCACCGAGGGGCCCAAAAGGCGCACGGACGGTGAGTGTATCTTCACCCCACGTCTACGGTCGGGGGCTTTTCGATAGCGTGTCGCCACGGCGGCCCTGGCGACACGCCATGCCCTGCGAGCGGATAGCGTGTCGCTCTGCTCCGCGGGGCGGGACGCTCGGAAAAGCTCGGGATGCTGACGCCTGGGAGTGGAAAAGTGGAAAGCGTGTCGCGTCGAGGCGTGGTGGGCCAGAACTGGCGGAGTGAAACCGAGTTGCCCCCTGCCAGCGAAGACTCGACTTCTCGGAAGGCCTCCCCCCTCGCTCGGCCCCCTCCCTGGGCGCGCCGCCCACCTTGGGCAGGGCGTCCCAGAGGCTGGACATCAGCTGGTTGAGGGACTCCAGGCCGTCGGCGAGGTACTTGTCCTCCGGCTCGGGGTCGACGATCATGACGTCGTCCGGGACTTGCTGCTTCAGCAAGGCCCCCCTGCCGTTGGCGTCCACCCCGACGACCTTGGCACCAAGAAGAGGGTCCTGATGGAAGCGTGTCCTGGCCCCCAGGGACAAGCCTAACATCCAGCAGGACACTTCTCCTTCCTAGACCCCCGGTGTCGTCATGTCTTTGCAACGTTGACCCCACCAGGTCGGGACCCCGTCAGCGGGGCCGGTTTTCCATTCCGATCGAGCTGTTGTCTGAAGGTCCTGTGTCCCGGCGATGGCCCCCAGGGGCCGAAAATCGCCAAAAGTCTCCCAGCGTGACTTTTGTTCGCGACACGAGGGGTCAGAGTTTGGGTGCATGGCGACGACCGGACGGCGCACGATGATGATCTCGCTGCGGTAGTCCACGACGTCGACGGCGCGGGCGGGGTCCTCGCCCCGCGGCGACGGGTGGTACTGCACGCCGCCGTTCGTCTCCGCGTAGGCGCCACCAGGTGGCCTCGGGTCCTCCGCAATGGTTCGGGGCGGGCATCGAGCCGCGAGCGCTGCGCTCGCAGTCAGCCAGCCAATTTTTTCCGGGTATATACATACATATGTAGATGTGTGCATGCATGCATGTATATATATATATACACACATACATACATAATATGTATATATGTATATATACATATATCTATGCATATTCCCATTCTCATATTTTTATCACCCGGCCCCCTCCCCCAAACCGGACCCCCCCCCCCCCACGGACGCCCGGGACGCCCTTTCGGACGTCTCGGCGGCCCCCTGGACGCCCTTGGAAAAGGTCCGCTGGCCCTTCCGGGCCTCCAAGGCGCCTTGCCAGGCCTTGCGAGCAGACTCAAGGCTATCAGAAGGGTCATCGGGAAGGCGCACGAGAGACCCGAGACAGCACAAGAGCGCTCCAAGAGGAACTTCGATGGTCGGAAGACGGCCGAAGAGGCCCCCAAAACGCCCCAAGAAGGCGTTAAGAACATCCCGAATAAAGGTGTATATATATGTATGTATGTATGCATGTATGCATGCATGTATGTATGTATGTATGTATGCATGCATGCATGCATGCATGCATGCATGTATGTATGTGTATATGTATGTATGTATGTACGTATGTATGCATGCATGCATGCATGCATGTATGTATGTATGTATGTATGTATGTATGTATGTATGTATGCAGGTATGTAGGTATGTAGGTATGTAGGTATGTAGACATGTATGTATGTGTGTATGTATGTATGTTTGTATGTATGTGTGTATGCATGTATGTATGTATGTAGGTAGGTAGGTCGACAGGCAGGTAGGTAGGTATGTATACATATATGTATGTATGCATGCATGCATGCATGCATGTATGTATGCATGTATCTTTGTATGTATGTATGTATGTATGAATGAATGCATGCATGCATGCATGCATGCATGCATGCATGCATGTATGTATGTATGTATGTACGTATGTATGTATGTATGTAGATGTGTGTGTATATATAACCATCTCCGCTTTGGGGGTCTTCGTACCGTCCAAAACGGCCCGATGGGCCCCCGATATCGCCCCCAAACGGCCCAAGAAACCCTCCAGAGGGTTTGAAGACGGCCCACGAGGGCCCCAAGACTGCCTCAGAGAGCCCCGAGACTGGCCACAAAAAACCCAAGGTGCCTCCAGAAGGCTCCCAAGGGAAACCTACGAAAGCCATGGGCGACCCCCAACATGGCCATTGGAGGCCCCCCAAAAGAATCCTAGATGGCTTCACAAGACCTCTGGAAGGCCCCGGCTTCCCAAGACTGCCCAAGAACGCCCCAGGACGGCCCAAGAGGGCCCCAGGACGGCCCGAAAGAGCCCCAACGACGCCCAGAAGACATTCTCCTACGAAGTACACCAAGCTGACCCGAAGATCCTGGTCCCACGCTTGAGGCTCGAGGTTTTAATTCCTCGATCGATTTAAACAGGTATACCCCCCTCCTTCACCCTTCCGCCTCCCCAGCCCCCCCTTCATCCCTGCTCCCTTTCCTCTCCCCGTTCATGGGCAAGTGCCATCGCGACAGTTTGGTGCTTCATCGTTTTCCAGCACCTTCGCGCGTGAAACAATCATCATCCCGTACCTACTCCTGCGCGCGAGCGTGCAAACGCATCGGGCGAACGCGGTGTCAGCAGGCACCAGGGATATCAGAAAAGTGAGTCGGTCGCCCGTCCAGGCCTCGAAGTCACCCTTGCTGAAGCGATGATTGATTGCTTTGCCGGAGAAGTGTCTGGAACAGCGCGCATGGCGCGAAACGTCAATGCGGTCTTGTATGTATACGTATATACACAAGATATTGTTGGCTCACATCGCTTCGCCACGACATCATATCCCTCGCCCTCACCCTTGGCGCACGATGATGCTGCTGATGATGATGTCGATGGTTATTATGATGGTGATGCTAATGTTTCTGATGATGGTGATGATGATGCGAATGATGGTGATGATGGTGATGATGGTGATGCTTCTGATGATAAGGATGCTGATGATGATACTGCTGATGATGATGATGACGTTAATTCGGATGGTGGTGGTGACACTGCTGGTGATGATGATGCTGGTGATGATGATGATGATGATGGTGGTGGTGATGATGATGATGATGATGATGATGATGATGATGGTGATGATGATGGTGATGGGGGTCCCCTTCCATTGCCGCGACTGTCGGGGGTGCTTCGCCCGCCTTGCCGTGCAGCCTCCTCCGACCAAGGCGGCAGCCGCGCGGCACAGGCACCCTAACTGACACGTTGGGAGCAAAAACAGGAGCTGCGCGAGCATATCTCCAGCGCAACAGCAGCTGCACGAGCGAACCTCAGCGCAGCGGCGACGAGGAAAGACCCTCGACGCCCAGGGGGCAAAGTCCCCGTCTGGCACCCTGCTGTCAGAGGCCAGCCGGGGACACAAGTGGGGCCCCGACACCGCACAGGCCCGTGGGCCACGCAACACGCCCGCCCCCAGGGAGCGCCCACCCTAGCCACCAGGGGCCGACGCAGCCAATATTTCGAGCGGACCCGACCGCGACGCGTGAATTCGCGCGGCAGCACCTCACCGCGCATGAGCGAGCATGTTGCATCTCGTCCGTGGGCATCCCTCCATCGGCTGCGGTGCCTCTGTCTCCTCGCCACCGCCCTTGGTTCACCGAGCCAGTCCGAGTGCGACGGGTGCATGCCCCTCTGCAGCCTTCGCAACGCGTTTCTCTGGCGGTCAACTGCGCTCGTCGGACGTGGGCCCGTGGGGCTCACGACCCTGGCCGACGCCGCGTCGCACCCGTAGATGGAGCAGGAAACACTCGGGCCTGCAGCATGCAACGCGTGCGCGGGGTGTACGTTGGCGTTCCACTACGAGGGTTTGGGCTCGATCTCCCCCTGCACCTCGCAACCGTCGCCAGGGGCTCCATCGCCTGGTCCCTCGGGGAGTGCGCCTCGACCACAAGCTCTGTCGCGACCGCTTCCCCTGCGTCCACGTCCTTCCTGGGCGGCGCCTTCAGCTCCAGCTCCATCTCCTTTTTTAAAAACTCGGGCAGCTCCAGCGGGCGCTCCGCCTCCGTCTGCGCTCGGGTTCTTCCCCTGGTTCAGCTGGTTGCCCGCCAGCTGCGCGATCGCCGAGCCGACGGCCGCCGCCGCGATAGCTGCTGCTGCTGCCTTTGTTCGCCCTGCCAAGCCTTCGCCTCCACTGGTCCACGCGTGCCCCCAGCTCTGTCGATCATTCTCGGCGGCGTCGCGACCTCGCTGGATGGCCGTGCCGGCGTCTGCGCAAGACCGGCAGCTCGACTTCGCGACCCCCCGTGTTCGCGATGATGGGCGCGTCGTGCAGGTCCCGCGCCGTCGTCGGGCATGCCGCGCCCTTCGCCTCGCAGTCCGCTTGCGGCCTCCTGCGCCCAGGTCAGGCGCTGCGGATCGCTTCCAGCCCATGGCGTTGAAGCAGTCCGCCGCCCTGAGGAGTGCGTCTCCAGCCTGTGTCGCCTCTGGCGTCGCCAAATCATCCGCCGTCGCGATGCGGTCCAGCCGACCCTGGGCCACTCCGTGAGGATGTGTTCCCTCCTTCGCGCGCTTGTCCGCCCTGGCGTTCCCCGCGCGCTGCCTGTCCGAGATGCGGACCTCGCGGACGTCGTGCTCCGCGCAAAGGGCTTTTACCTTTATGGTGCTGATGTTCTGCCCGCCGTGGCCCTCGATCAGCCGCCAGAACTCGATCCGCAGCTCCGCTCGTGCTCCCCTTCACGCTGTGCGCCGCCTTCTTCCAGCTTCCCGGCCGCCCCGCGCCGTGGGCGATTCCGTGAATATGATGGTGGGCCCGAGGCAGCCTCCGAGAGCGATGGCCGCCGCCTGGAGCACCCCTGCTCCATTATCCTGAGGGGGCGGCAAAAAAAAACCCAAATCGCGGCGCGCTCTGCGTCGTTCCTCCACGTGGAAGCCGCTGCCCAGCCAG
Source organism: Prorocentrum cordatum (assembly GCA_963575745.1). Classification (NCBI taxonomy): domain Eukaryota; class Dinophyceae; order Prorocentrales; family Prorocentraceae; genus Prorocentrum; species Prorocentrum cordatum. The sequence continues at coordinate 504,684 of CAUYUJ010004558.1, read as the reverse complement.
CCCTCGCCAGCTGCCTGTTCGTCGCGCAGATGGCCGAGCCGTCCAAACTGGCCCCCCCGCCATGGCGCCCCCAAAGTTGCTGCCCACCCTCCTGAGGATGATGTCGTTGAACGGCATCGGCGCATCCTGCTTGTGGTCCGCGGCCGGCCCAATTGACCGAGTGGGGTGCTCATCGCTGTCTCCTGGAGTTGCCTCTCAGCGCGGCAAAGGCGCGTGGCCCCCCTTGCAGTGTCCTCCTCTGGCCGTGTAGGGCCGGGCACCTCCGCGCCGTGCCCTCTTCCTCGCATCCCCGCGGGCATCTGGCCGACGATGCCAGGGGTGGGCTCGCGCTGGCGCGCTGCGCCACTGGCCGCGGGCGCCCGACCACTGCGTTGCGCGCCGACGGACTGCGAGCTGCCATTCTCGCCGGCGCCGTTTCGGACAAGACCCTCATCCTCGCGCTGTCGATGGCCCCGCCTCGCCCCGCCACGTCGTCCAGCCCTTTGTGGTGGCCCGCCGCCTCGCGCAACGGCGAGACGGCGACGCGCTGTTCCACGGCGACCTTCAACGTGCAGAACGCGCACTTCATGGTGCCCAGCTTACTGCCCCCGTCGCCCCTGATGGCCCGGGCGGGCCCCGTGCTCCAGCCGATGCGCGGGCGCGCTGGCAGGGCGGCCCCCGCCGGGCCCGAGCCCGCCATGCTTTCGGCCCTTCTGTGCCCCAGCTCCTCCTTCGCGCCAAGGAGCGCGCTCGCGGTCGCGCGGCGGTCTGCGAGCTTCGCGGCCGACTGGGGCGCTTGCGCCCAGGCGCCCGCCGGCCTGGAGACGCGCTGGAACAGCGGGTCGTCGCGCGCTGCGTCCGGGGCCAGGAAGCTGAGAGCCGCGCTGCGGCCGGAGGCCCTGCTGGACAGCAGCGTCGAGGCCAGCTGGCTCCTCCATGCTTATAGTTTCGCCTCCGACCATGCCGTGGCCTCGCAGCCGACGTCCGCGCCTGGCAATGGTCCGCTCTGCGCCGACTTCCGAGCGCTGGGGGTGAGCGCTCTGGCCTGGCTTGCGTGGGCGGCCTGCTCCACGGCCCTGGGGTGGGGCCCCTGGCCACTCCTCCGAGGTCATGCGACGCCTCCCACAACCTGCCCGCCAAGCGCAGCGAGCGGTCGTCGAACATGATGGGTGCGCTCGCTTCCTTCCAGAAGCGACGATCCTCCACCTCGAGGACCATCGTGGCGCATCTGGCTATCCACCCAGTGCGACAACGCGCGGCGCCCTCCTCGGCGCCATGGCGAGAGCGTCCGCCTCGCTGGCCGCCCAGAGGTTCGAGGGCGCGCGCCCCGCGTCCAAGTGCTGCGCCCTTCTTGCCTGGTTGTGTAGCGCCTGCCGCCGCGCCGCCTCAGCGGCTGCTTCCCCTGGCCCCCCCCCCCGCGAGGTCGCCGCCGCCTCGTCGGGGATGTCGGGCGTCTTCCCCCTGGCTTTTGGCATCTGCATTCTGGCTTGCCATCGGGGCGGGCGCTGGAGAAGACCCGCCGGCCTCCGGCCCCCGCCCTTCTTGGCCAGCGTGACAATCGCGGGGCGCGTGGCCGCCTCTGGCAGCGTGCCGACCGCCTCCGTCGCCGTGCCGAACGAGATGCGCACCTCCACCAGCTCCGCTGAGACGGGCGCCAGCTGCCTCGGGTTGAAGTGGTCCGCGCCCAGCCCCGCGCTCGCGCCGAACGCCTTCGCCGCCTGCCTGGCATCATCCACTGTGGGCGTCCTGAATGGGGGTTCCGCTGGAGGCCGACTTCTGGCGGGGCCCAGAGAGGTTTGCCACTTGGGGCCCCGGTTGTCCTGGCCCTGCTGGCGCGCCCAGACCTCGCCCGCATGGTGCGCCGCCGCGCCCGCCCTCTGCCGACCTCCGCCAGGGCTGCCGTGCCCCCCGAGCTCGTCAGAATCCAACCCTAGGCCCACGCCCGAACGAGTGGACCTGATTGCCGCCGACCTCCGACGAGGACCGAATCCACTCGCGGAGCTCGTGGCGTTTTTGGCGCGCGGGCAAAGAGTTGGGCGCCCCCGCCTCCTTGCGGGCCCCCTCGGCCCATTCGTCCATTGTGCTGGGGCACCTCCTCCAGGGTGCTGGACCTGGCTCGCCACTGCGCGGGCGCCGCTCCGACTGCGTCGCCCGGCCGCCTTGCCGCCGCGCGTCCCTTGTCTTGGCCATGTGGCCCGCCGCCGCGAGCAAGCGCTGCGCGCCATGGGCACCTGGGCTCTGCGCTGCCGGTCTCCTCCCCCGTCGAGGTTCGGGGCCCCCCAGTTGATGCGAGGCGGCTCGCCTCTGTCCGCGTGGCAGTCCTCCTCGCCGCTCATGTCCAGCTGGCTGGCGCGTCCTGTCCGGCTCGGCCCCGACCTGCTCCGTGGCCCGCTAGTGCGCTCCCTCGAGTACCTCTAGCGAGTCCGCCTCCGCGCAGGCCCTGGCGACCTCGCTCGGCGTCGGCGCCAGCAGAGACCCCTCGGGCCCCTCGGCTGGGAAGGCCGCTGGCGCCGCCAGCCAACCTCTCCCGATCGCCCGCCCATGCGCCCTAAATTGCGGCCTGGCCGCCGAACGTGAACTGGGCGGCCCCTCCAGCGCCGCGCGCCCCTCGATGCGGCGCAGGAGGTCACTCGACGCGATGGAGTAATCCATGCGCGACCCCCCCTGCCCCGCCCCGAATTGGCAGGTGCCCGCGGCCGCGTCGTTGGAGGCCGCCGCGCCTCTCGTGGGCGCCAGCCGCGACTGCGCCTTCACGCATTATGCCTTCGGGGCAATGTTCCAATCTCCTGCTGGGGTGGGGGGCCCGCCCGCGTTCGCCTGCCGGGCTGTCATTCGCCGCGCGCGCGCTCGCGAATAACGCATTATTTCCGTGCTGCGGCCCGTTGACCAGTGCTGCCGTGCGCCTGCCATCGCCATCGACGTGTCTCTAGCCGACCTCCACGGGCTCCGCAGTGCTTAGCTTCGCCTTTGCCGCGCTCCCGAGGCTCCGCGATTCTGGCCCGCGTCGCTGGTGCCCGTTCTCGCTGTGCCTGCTCTCGGCGCCCCCGCGACGCTGCCTGCGCCGCTGCTCCTCCGCCGTCAGCCTCTTCTGAGAAGAGATGCGCCTCCTGCGCGCGCCAGCTGCTTGCCGCGCGCGTGGTCTTGGTGGGCTCCGTCGCCCACGCCGCCGTCAAAGGGTCGCCATCCCGAGCCGTTGGCGCTGGGGTGCTTCCTCTACCTCGACTCGGGCAACCTCCCGCGACCCGTGGCGGGGCCCTCCCGCTGCCGCTGCGCTGCCAGCTGCTGTTCTCGTCGTGCTCAGCGGGCGGGGCTGTTGGGGCTGAGGCTGCCGCCGCGCTGCTTCCTCGCCTCGCGGAGCTCGTCGATGTCTGGCATGGCCCCAGCTCCAAGGCGGAACGTTCCCCTGTCGTCATCATCATCATCATCATCATCATCATCATCATCATCATCATCAGCATCATCGTAATCCAAGTCGTCCAGACCCATGCCAGGATCACCCGCGGGGGCGCCCTCTGCTGCCGGGCTCTGCCCCGCGCCGCCTCCCGCCGCCTCGGCTGCGGCCTTGGCTGCGGCTGGGGCTGGGCCTTCGGCTGGCGGGGCTGCTGCGAGAACGAACTCTGCCCCTGCTGCTTGGGCTGCCTTCGCCGCCGCCGCCGTCGAGTCCTGCGCCCGCTTGTTGATGCGGGCCTCCTTGTCTCCTGAGGGCCTGTCTCTGAAGACCTCGAGTTCCTGCGCGAACTGCGAACCTGGCGTCGGACATGCCGGCCCCCCAAGCCCCTCCCTTTCTGCATGATCTTCGCGATGGTGTCTGCGTGCTCCCTGATGCCTGCTTTCTGCCGCTCGAGTGCCACCATTTCCTCGTCAAGCTTTGCACGGGTCGCCGCCAGCTCCTCTTTAGGCTCTCGACCCTGCCCTCGGTCTTGGCGACCTTGGCCTCTCTTGTGGTGGAGCAAGTTCTACAATGCGTACTCCTCTTTAGGGGCATCCAACTTAGCGTTGCTCTCCTCCACCTGGCGACGACGGCAGGCCAAGTCTTGGAATTGGCCATCCTTGATCGGCTTGCTCTGCAGGCCGAAGCGCTTCTCCAAACACTCAACGCGCCCCAGCTCGAACCGCAAGCGCTCTGGGTCCAGGATGCGGTCGCTTCCGTCTTGCTTGGGCTAGGATGGTGGCGTCCCTGGCTCGGTCTTGATCTTGATGTTATCGGCCAGGGTGGGCCCGACATCCCTCCGCTTGCTGTGCCAGGGCGCCCTCCTCGCTGACTTCCCTGCGTCGTAGTAGGTCAGCTCTGGCTTGCGCCTCTTCTTGGCCAGCCCGCAGCGCCGACATGTGGTGCGCGCCGTCCGGTTCGATACCGCAGGACCCGACCTGCAACACGATCCACACGTCCACTCTGGGCGGCGACCATCTCCTTCTGCCATGAAGAGCCCGCGCGGACGACTGCTGCTCCCAAACCAGCCCACGCAATACCCGAGTTGTTTTTTCACTCATTCCTCGCTCGGGACAGGAAGAGGGATGATGCTGAGGATGACGCGAAGATGGTGATGATGGTGCTGATGTTGATGCTGGTGGAGATGGTAATGATCGTATCAATGATGATGATGCTGGTGGTGATGGTGATGATTATGACCATGGCGATGGCGATGCTGATTTTGATGACTGCGATGATGATGCTGATTATGATGAGGATGTTATTGGCGATGACGATGATGATGGTAATGGCGGTGACGATGATGCCGGTGATGCTGGTGATGCTGATGGTGCTGATGATGCTGATGCTCATGATGCTGCTGTTGATTATTGGAATGATGGGGTTGATGCTGATGATGATGCTGCTGGTGATGATGATGATGATGATCATGATGGTGAGGATGATGGTGATGATGATGATGATGATGAAGATGAAGACGCTGATGTGGTAAGGCTTCGGGCTGTGCGCCGGTAGCCCATCAGGGCTCTAGGTAATTCCTGCTGGCCGCAGTAAGCTCCCCGACTAGTCCCAGCTGGCCTCAGCAGGCCCCTCCGGGTAGTCCGGGGCGGTCTGAACACCTGAAACCTGAGGCGCGGAGCGCCCCGAGGGCGCCGCCGGAGGCTGCGCCAGGGTATCGATACCGCCCCGGACTACTCGGGAGGGATACCGCCCCGCACTTGGGGGGCTGTCTGTTCGCAACAAGGAACCTTACCATGATAATGCTACGCTGATGATGATGATGATGATGATGATGATGATGATGATGCTGGTGATGATTGTAATGCTGATGATGTTGATGATGACGACGCTGACGATGATGATGACGACGATGATGGTGATGCTGAGGATGATGCTGCTTATGATGCTGGTGGTGGTGATGATGATGAGGATGATGAGGAAGGGGAGAAGGAGCAGGAGGAGGAGGAGGAGGAGGAGGAGCAGGAGGAAAAGGAGGAATAGGTAGAGGAGGATGAGGATGTGACGGATGAGGAGTGAGCGAGGTGGAGGAGGAGGAAGAGGCGCATATACCCAGGGTCCTGCGACGCGTTGGAGTGGGGTGGCGCCGAAGCGGCGGCGGGCGCTTCCTTTGGGTTTCCCCATGCTCATGCTGCTCTTCTCCTCGTCGTCGTCGTCCTCCTCCTTCTCTTCCTCCTCCACCGCCTCCTCCTTCTCCTCGGCATCGACGTCGTCGTCGTCGTCGTCGTCGTCTTCGTCGTCCTCCCCCTCCTCCTCCTTGCTCTCTCCTCCTCCATGCGTCCTCCTCCTTCTCCTCGGCGTCGACGTCGTCCTCCTCCACCTCCTCTACCTTCTCCTCCTCCTCCTTCTCCTCCCCCCCTATCCCTGCACATCCTGCTCCTTCCTCTCACGGGTGGGTGGGGTTAGGGAGGAGGATGAGAGGGCAGAGGATCGGAAGAGGAGGAGGGCGAGGGATAGGGAGGAGCAGGTAAGAGGAGGAAGAAAATGATGAGGAGCAGGAGGAGGAGGAGGAAAAGGAGGAGGACGAGGAGGAGGAGGAGTGTAAACCCACAACCCATTCACGATGTTGCAGTACACCCTCCTTCAAGCTCCATCTTCATAGGCCCTGCAAAGATGCATTTCCCAGAGGGAATTGCCCCGCTGGAAGATCAAATCCGGAAACGTGCTGGAGCACTATTCTTGGGATATCAACGCCACGAATTAAGATTACTGCAGCGTGTGGGCGATCCTGAACCGTGCCAAAACGCCGCTCCTGGGACTGCAATGCCGCGAGCCAACCTAACTGAACCTAACTTTTGCGTCCTGACAGTCCTACCTCTTTCCACAACAAGATTGGTGGGACGTCAGCCATGCGAATCCGTGAAACAGCAATAGACTCGTAAGACCATTGTGCGCGGCGCCACGGCGAGAACCACATTTTCAATCAGTGCACTTTGCATCGATGGTTGTTGTAATACTTTAAAATAAGTGCGCGCGGCGCTATTGTGGTAACCACATTTTGAAAACGGACCGCACCCCATCCGTGAATCGCTCGCAAATTTAGGAAACAAGCGCATGTGCGCGGCGCTAAAGCGAGCGCGACATTTTCAAAATGGACCAGCCTCAGATCCGTGAGGTTGCTGCACAATTTTAAGACGACTACACGCGTCGCTAATGAACCAGCGTGATTTTGAACAGGCCTGCCATTTACACAGGAAGTTCTTGCAAACTTCAAACGTCATGATCATACATTGTGAGGAAGTCTCAGGCACATCGCCTGGTCCGCCCTGCCGACTCGTGGCGGGGTGCGACAAGGAAGAGTTATTCAGAAGGAAAAGAGATGGAGGAACAGGAGGAAGAAGAGGAGGAGGGGGGAGGAGAAGGAGGAGGAGGAGGAGGAGGAAAAGGAGGATCTGATCTGAGAACCCGCTGAAACAGGTCACGCCTGGCATTCTACATCACGGGAACTTGCCGCCACTTTATTCGGGGGGGTGGGCCCTCGCCACCCTAGACAAAACCTCCTTCCATGCTTTGGAAGGGGGGCTCTGCACGATCACGCTTGCATGGGCCCCACAGTGCTCGCAAAACAACACGCCTCGCAGGACATTCAACCTGTGATTGCTGGCACAACTCGGATGCAGGGGGTGGGCAAGAGGGTCAGGGAGAGGTAGGTGGGGCCAAGACAAAGACCTGGGCAAAGTCCTGGGCCTGGCCGCTCAAACGAAATCTACGAGCACAAATCTGGCACGTCAGAAGAGAGCCGTCACGACAAGGTTCACGGACAGCGCTCCGCAACCTCTGCTTCCGAACGGGGAAAAACGGGAAAGCAGAGGGGGCGCGGAGGGAGGCGGGCGGTCGAGCCTGTCACCGGCCCGTCGAGGAATCTCATGAACCACCTCCCCGCGGACCACCAGCAGGCGATCCAAGGTGCCAGGGGTGAGGCGATCAACGTAGTGAGTGAGATCGGACTCCTGTAGAGCGGGAGAAGCTCTTTCGGCAGCCCATCCTGCAAAATAGCCAGCACGCCAATTTAGGAACAACTCCTCATCCCTTATGGCGAATTGGGATCTCTGTAAGACCGTGGACTGACTCTTAGTCAAAAAATCCTGGACCTACCAGGGCCACGATCATCGAGCGCCGACCAGATCCGAACCCGAAGAATGAAACATCGAACTGCTAGATACTACCTGAGCTCGCGGCTGCCCCAGCCCCTTGACCAGGAGAAGGTAATCATAACCGCATCGAATATCACCCACCGTAATACAAACCTCCACAAGACATGCATCGAGCTCAGCCCGAAGACTACGACTGTTCAGCAGTAGCTATAGTACCACACATGTTAGCATCCAGCCCCAGATGTAGCCCATAAGAATGCCCAAGCTGACGATCGACCACCCGCCACGACGCATTCAATTGTCCGTTGCAAAGTGGCCACCGCAGCTTTCGAGGCCTCACGTACCAGCAATAGCCTTACGTTGGCCCCGTAGGTTCCCACAGGACCACTCGAGAACCTGAGATGGCTGGAGGTGACCAGTAGTAGCGTCCAAGCTGGGGACCCCGCGAGTGAAGAAAGCACTAGCATGATCAGCACCAAGCGCTTCAGGAGCAAGATATTGCCCCTCGGCAACTCTGGGATTCTGCAAGAGAGCGTTGGGGGGGCATCCCCAACATCTACGGATCGGGGGCCCGCATCAACACAACGACAACACTTGCTGAAGGTAGGATATCCCGTGTCCTGCAATCGGCTCTCATGCCAACATCTTCCAACCACGATCGTAGTCAGAAGGGCCACTCCTTCATAATCGCCCTCGTCGGGCAAATTATATGCTTGGCCCTAAAGACCGTGCAATCAGCACCGGGTGCAAGGCCTTGGTCACACCAGTGCTGGCTAGCAGTAGACCAGACGGAGGCAGAGCAGTTCGCACGCACACGCAATGTAGCACGATACCTGAAATCAATCCCATTCATTATGAGAGAAGCTTTGCCTTCGACGTTCCACTTGTCATCTTGGACAGGCCGCCATCCTGGGTCAAGTACAGCCGCATACAGTGCTGCAGTTGGGCCACGCGCCTGTTGCCAACGGTCTGGCGGATGAACACAACCAGGCATATCATGCAGAAGCGTCCGGACTCTCCGAAGTTCCAGTCGAAGACAGACAAGGAAGCTCAAACCTACGAGTCCAGGGTCGGTCGTTCAATACGCAAGCGGTAGATCGGGTCGTCTTTCGTGTCATGCAAGACTCTCAACACACTAGTCGTACACGCTCCCGAAAACCAGAAGCCCGAACAGGAAGCAGCCGAAAACCTGCATTGTTTGATAGCACCAGGAGGACATCCCAAAACAACGTGTCCAACGGACCCCATAGCCAGAACAACTGACCTACCTATGCACCTTCCGGGATGCCCCACACAACTTCGAAAGGTAAGGACGCTTACGACCAGGATGAAAGGCAAGACCACGCCGCTGGTGAACTTTCTAGGCGGCCCTGCGCTTGTGGGCCGTCGTGGCTGTGCCAAGGTCCTTCACATTAGATGCAGAAGTAATTGAGACATCGTATCTCCTGATACTGGCACGTAATTGAAGGCAAATAGCGGCAAATGGAAAACAAGTACCTTGCAGATACTGGGTAAGGACATCCACATCGGACCTGACAGGAACACGAACATGTGGGAGGTCTCCAAGGCCTTCCGGGATCTTATTGTGCGCCTTCTCCAGAAACTCTTACCTATACGGCCACCCTTCGGGTGATAAGGAGGTTCGGGGGGGGAGGAACCAACGTCTCACTCGATCGGTCTCACTATCCATCTCGCTATCGATCTCACTATCGGTCTCGCTCGATCGATCTCTCTCGATCGATCTCACAATCGACCTCACTCGGTCTATTTCATTCGATCGATCTCACAATCGATCTGACTATCGATCTCACAATCGATCTCACTATCGATCTCACTATCGATCTCACAATCGATCTCACATTCGGTCTCGCTATCGATCTCACTATCAATATCACAATCGATCTCACAATCAACGTCATCATCATCATCGTCATCAACATCATCATCCTCATCATCACAGGGTCATCATCATCATCACCATCATCATCATCGGGACACTATCATCGTCACCATCATCATCATCACCACCATCATCATCGGGACACCATCACCATCACCATAATTATCATCGGAGCACCACCGTCTTCATTTCATTTCATTTCATCATCATCATCATCAACAACACCATCAACATCATCATCACTGGGGCACCATCACACTCATCAGCAACATCATCATCATCATCGTGACACCATCATCATCTTCACCACCAACATTATCACCATCATCATCATCGGGACACCATCATCATCAACATCAGCATCAGCATCATCACTATCATCGGACCACCATCATCAAAATCATCATCATCACAGCATCATCTTCCTCATCATCATCAACATCATCATCATCGGGACACCATCATCATCACCATCATCATCAACATCATCATCATCAGCATCATCGGGACACCATCATCACCATCATCATCAACAGCATCATCATCAACCACATCATCATCATCACCAAGACACAATCATCATCTCATCATCATCAACATTACCATTATCATCAGCATCATCATCATTATTGGGGCACCATCATCATCAGCAACATCATCATCATCATCAACAACATCATCATCATCGGGACACCATCATCATCCCCACCATCACCATCATCATCAACATTGTCAACATCATTATCATCATCACCGCCTACGCAGCTTCGCCTCGCCCGCACGCACGGCACGCACGAACACGAAACCGAAACCGATTTCCGGGTAGGGGGGCTCTCCGTTCCACTTCGATCCTTCCCCCTCACCTCCGACAGGTAGCACTTGACCCAAGGTATACCTTGACCACGTCCAAAAAAGATCGACCCCGCAGCGGCCAACACCATTGAACGGTTCCCGGAAACCTCCAAGAGCCTCGCAGACGTGTGGATGAGGGGCCACAGGTACAACAAGTGCCCATGGTAGCCATGATTTGAAGCGAAGTGGAGAAGCTTACTGGGGCTAACATAATCAAAGAACTTCTCGAGGTTCCAATGCAACGCGCACAGGAGTGGACACTACAAACATGTGCCACTTCATGGGCCAGCCCCTGAAGAAAGGCGGCCTTCAAGGACGAGGATCACTTGACTGCCGAATCCTACAAGTCCAGGTGGGCTTTAGTCCACTCGTTGATGTCAGGAAAAGGAGTAGGAGGAGGAGGAGGAGGAGGAGGAGGAGGAGGAGGAGGAGGAGAAGGAGGTTGAGGAGGAAAAATAAGAGGAGGAGGGGAGGAGGAGGAGGAGGAGGAGGAGGAGGAGAAGGAGGAGGAGGAGGAGGAGGAGGAGGAATAGCGACTCTGCAACCTCTCGCGTCCCTCAAGGCCCAATGCGGCCAAGACCTTGGCCCCCCCTCACCACCCTGTCCGCCACGGGACAGTGTTTCGGTGACTGCAGTGTGTGATGGTTGTCTCGGATAAGACTTCCACCCCCAGCCAAACCCTGTCCCTAATTATGTCTGCCCTCCTAAGAGGGTGAACGGGGGTGGGGCACACATTGCACTGGGCCAGGGTGGTGGAAAGTGATGAGCCGATATGTTTTGTGCGCTGTGTGTATATGGGCTTGCGTCGGTGAAACCCGACAAGCTGTCTAAACCCTGTTTGAACCCAAATCGTTTTTCTGAGCGGTCAAGACTCCTTCTTGGGCCTTTGTCTGGCTCCAGCTTCACCATGGGGCAAGTGTTCCTCCTTTCCTCCCTCCCTTCCTTTCCTCTACCTCCTCTGCCTGTCTCCTCCACCTCGCCCTCCCTGCCCCAGGGGAGTAGCTCCTAATTGCAGTGCGGTGCCTGCTGCTCCTGGAGTGACAAGGCGCCCGTTTGGTCTGCGAGGAGGAGGCGGAGCAGGGCGAGAAGGAGGAGGATGAGGAGGAGGAGGAGGACGATGAGCAGGAGGCGGTGGAGGGGGAGGAAGAGGAGGAGGAGGAGGAGGAGGAGAAGGAGGAGGAGCAGGAGGAGCAGGAGGAGGAGGAGGAGGAGGAGGGAGGAAGGAGGAAGGAGGAGGGAGACTGGAGGAGGGAGGAGGGAGAGAGGAGGAGGGAGGAAGAGGAGGAGAAGGGGGAGAAGGAGAAGGAGGAGGAGGAGGAGGAGTGAGGAGGAGGAGGAGGGAGGAAGGAGAAGGAGGAGGAAGGAGGATGGTTGAGGAGAAAGAGGGAGGGAGGGAGGGAAGGAAGGGAGGGAGTGAGGTGGAGGAGGATGAGACGGAGGAAGAGGAGGAGGCGGAGGAGGCGTATCAAGGGGGAGAAGGAGAGGAGGAGAGGGTGCAGTGGGGTGTAAGGGCACTGAAGGATTCTGGTCATACCTTGCCCCCGCTCGGGGTTGCGCGGGATGTGGCCCCCCTCCCCCAAGCGAGGCCAGGGGCCTTCGGCTGAAAGAGAAAGGAGAGATGGAGAGAGAGAAAGAGTGGCTGCACACGTTCTGCAATCATCGAAGCAGTCGGCCTTTTAACTGGCCTGCCAGACTTCTTTTTGCGCGTGTTCGCGCGAGTCTGTCGTGGACGTTGGGGGCTTCTGGCCTGGCTCCCTCCTCATTTCTCCTCCTCTTTTCCCTCCTTTTCCTTCCCTCTCCTTCCGCCTACAATCGAAACGCTGTCATAAGGAACCCTAAGCACCGAACGAGGCCCCTTTTCATAAGTTAAACTTCGACTTCCATAGGCCGTCCAAGCAGGCCCAAGAACTCGCTCGAGCGTCGACCCTCGAACCACGACAGCGACGACGAGGTCGAGGACGAGGACAACGACGACGACGGGACGAGGACGAGGACGAGGACGAGGACGACGGCCGACGCTGCCGACACCGCCACCGATGCTGACGGCGGCGGCAGCGACGACCGACGACGACGACGACGACGACCGACGTTCGACGCCGCCATCGATTCTGACGGCGGCGGCGGCAACGACGACCGACGACGCCGGCGCCGGCGCCGACGACACACGCCAAACGCCACCGCCGCCGACGTCGCTGGCCACCGCCGGCGCCAAAGGCCCGCCGACCGCGCAGGGCCGACCAGCGCCTGCCGACCCCGCCCGCGGGGTCGGCGCGGGCGGGGTCGGCAGGCTCATTTCAGAGGGTTCATGGCTCATCTCAGAGCATCTCAACTAGACACTCGCGAGACGGTCGCGGAGACGATCTCACAGGGTGTAGCAAACGCGCTCGCGTAGCGCATATAACCTTGGCCAGCGCATCGTCTGGCCAGGTGTGTGACGGACGGCGGCCAGCGGCGAGCGGCGCGGCTGAAGGCGGCGGGCGGCCCCTGTCTCCTGCCAACACACGGGCAGGCCAAGGGCGGCAGCCGGCGAGGGCCGCGGCGAGGCCTGGCCGCGCGCGGGGGTCGTCGTCGTCGTCGTCGTCGTCGTCGTCGTCGTCGTCGTCGTCGTCGTCGTCGTCGTCGTCGTCACCCGTTGCCGCTCGTCGCCGTCCCTCGTTCCGTTCGTCGAGGTTAGAAAGACCAAACAATGTTCGAGCGCATTCTTGTGTCCGTCTGGGCCTCTGGGGGCGCCCTCGTCGCCTTGGCCGGATCCGCCTCGAAATTCTGGTCAGCAGGCACCAAGCGAGAGGAACGGGGGGGGTCGTCGGCGTGGGCGTTGTCGTCGCCGGGAGCGGGGGGGGGCACGAGGGCTAGGACTGGCGGAGTGGGAAGAGGAGAAAGTGAGCAGAGGGAGCGGAGGAGGGGGCGGAAGAAGGGGGAGGCGAAGGGAGGGGGTGATGCGGGGGAGGAGCAAAATGACAACGACTGGACGGAGCAGGGAGGATGCGGAAAGAAGCGGAGGAGGATGATGATGATGAGGAGGAGGAGGAGGACCAGTGTAAACCCAAAACTCCTCAACGATGTTGGAATTGACCCTCGCTCCAAGCTGCCTCTTCGTAGGCCCCATACGCGGATTCATTTCCACTGAAGGAAGTGTCCCGTTGGGAGACAACCGTTTGAAACTCCTGGAACGTGCCAAACACAATTCTCGGGATTTCAACGCCTCGAATCAACCTGACTGTTGCGTCTTGACGATCCTGAGTCGCGCCAGAACGCCATTCCAGGGACTACGACACCGCGGCTCAGTGTGACTGTTGCGCCCTGACAATCCTGAACCATTCCAATTCACAATTTCTGGTACGGTAACCATGGGATTTAGTGAACATCTGATAATGATGAAAAGACTGTGCGCGGCGCTAAGGCCAGAAACGCATGCTGGACACGGCCCGCCCTGAATCCATGAAACTCTTGCATGTTATCACACAAATGTGTGGCGCTAAGCCGACAACCACATTCTGAAAAAGGCCCGCCCTCAATCCGCGAACCTTCTATATACACATACATGTACACATATGTAAAATATGCTAACGGACTTCCCCACATAAGGATGTTACGGGGTTGGCGGAATCACGAAGGCAGCATCGTCAGCAACATCATCATCATCAGCCGCGTCATCGGCAGCATAACCAGGCCCATTATCATTAAACCATCATGGTCAGTATCATCATCATGATTATCTGATCATCATAATGGTTATGGTCGTCATCATCGTCATCGTCACGGTCGTAATCATCATCATAATCAGCATCATCGTCATCACCATCATGATGACGATGATGATGATGCTGCTGCTGCTGATGATGATGATGATGATGATGATCATCATCATCATCATCATCATCATCGTCATCGTCATCATCATCATCATCATCATCATCAGCAGCATCATCATCATCATCATCATCATCATCATCATCATCATCATCATCATCATCATCATCATCATCATCATCATCATCTCCAGCATCATCATCATCATCATCATCATCATCATCGTCGTCATGCTCATCGTCATCTTCATCATGATCACCTCCACCATCATCACCATCAACCCTTCCTCATCGCCGAACTCCCCCTTCTCC
>CAUYUJ010004558.1:465290-485290 GCA_963575745.1 Prorocentrum cordatum | reverse complement strand
ATGCCTTCACGTGCGCCCTTGCACGCGCCGCGGGCTCCGTGTTTGCGCCGATGATGGGGGTCGCTTGGGTGGCGGCCTCCACCTGCCTCGTCCTCATCGCCAGGTTGCGCACCATCTTGGTCAAGACGGGGGCGAGGGTGCGGGGCTGCTCGACGTCCATCTTTCCCAGGTTGTCGATCTCCTCTTGCCCGAGCACTCGGTTGTTCTGCTTATGTCCGCGTGTCTTGCGCCTGTCGTCGTGGTCCTTGTCGCCTCCTCGCGTGCGCTCCCTCTGCGCCAGCACGCCGGCGTCCTTGGCGTCCTCGGGGATCTGGCCGAAGAGGCCCCCCGTGGCGCCTTTGCTGAAGCGGGGGCAGGTCCCGCTTAAACTCTGGCGGGGGCTGTGGGAGGTGCGTGGCCAAATGCGCTTGCAGCTCATCGAGCCCTTCAAATGACTCCAGATCGGGGCAAATGGGACACGATCTCTCTCTCTCTCTCTCTCTCTCTCTCTCTCTCTCTCTCTCTCTCTCTCTCTCTCTCTCTATCGCATTCAGGGGGTGGTTGAAGGGAGGGGCGTCGACGCAGCGTCGTCCCTGCTCGTAGGCGTGCTGTAGGTGTCGAACTGCCGTCTCTCTATCTTTCAACGTGCTCATACATGCCACGCATCGGTTCGTTATCGTCATCCGTTCTGTCGCCCTCTGCCCCCCGTGCTGCCCTCGCTCCGCCTGGCGCCGATGTAGGGGCAGATCCCGTTTTGTGATGAAGCGCCTCCGACGCGTCAAACCGTCCGCGTTGCGCAGCTCGCGCTCAGAGTCGCCGTCAGCACGACCCCCTTGTTCCAGTAATTGTTGCTTGGGCGGTGGTGGTGCATCCCGCATCCGCGTGAGCCACTCGCTGCGAAACTGCCTAACATCGAGCAGGTTGAAGGCCGCGTTGTAGTCGATGTCTTCCTTGAACTGTGCCGCCCAAGGGTAAGACCTCGCTGCGCTCGTTGGTGCCATCGCCTCCGCAGGAAACCAGGCGCACTCCGACTCTCTCGGCATCTCCAGCTCCAGGTCGCCGAAGACTGCCGCCAACTGCTGCTTGTGCCATTGAGGCCTCCGCGTGATCGCTTGCCACTCCTTCGGCCGTTGCACTCGTAGTTGCACTGCGGTCGGTGCCATTCCTAGACGCAGCCATGTCTGATGCGCTGGTGTTCGTATAACCTCAGGTGCGCCTCCATTGCCGTCATCGGCTTGTAGTCGCAAGGCCACTCCATTCAGCAATGCTCGTCCGAACTTGCGACACTGTCGATCAAGCTTGTCTGTCTGGGCCTCGCTGAGGACCTGTCCCGTGCGCCCAGAGGCAGCGGCTCCAAGCGCCATGCCCCTGAACGTTATCTTCTCGATCTTCCACTGCTTGCATTCCGTCCAGAACTTTTCCAGGTGGTACCATCCTCTGCGTGCAGCAGCACACCTCGCTTCCACTTCAGGCAGAAAATACCACTGCAGGTGGAGGCAGTGCCAAGGAATGTGGCCTCCAGGATCGTACCGGGGATGTCGCACGTGAGCGTCGTCGTGCCGTAGAAGACGTGCTTGTTGTACTTGGTCATGTTCGCTGGCGTTGTTGATGAAGTCGCCCTCGCTGATCGAATGGGCGCTCATGCCCCCGTCCTTCGCAGGCTTCCCCATGTCTGCCTTCCACTGGTCCACGGTCGGGGTGCAAGCTGCAATCATCCTGATGTTGCGTCGTCTGGGTCCGGTACCCCCTCCCGCAATTAGCCTGCAAATGCGCCGCTCCTCTTGAGCTTGCCCACGACGGTGTGCTCCCTCGGGTTCATCGCCTAGCTGCTGTTCTCTCTGTTCGCGTAGCCGCTTCCTTATACTCTTGCATTGGCTCATGATCCGATGGAGACGCAGTGCTGACTCAGGTTCGTCCGTCATAGCTTCACGTGCTTCTCCTCGTTGTCGTAGTAGTCGAACCATTTCGGCAGCGCGGTCCTGATATTATTGCGGCATGGCCTTCGGTGTCGCCTTGAACATCTCTTGTCCTGCTTGTTGTAGTAGGCGCACTGGGTCCTTCCATGCTCCTTCCATTGCGTGGTGCGCAGCCATCATGCCATACATGTCGTTGTAGCCCGCCTCCGCAATGTAGTTGCCGATATCATGCTCGATCTTCTCGCGGAGCGGTGAGGCTTTCTGCTCGTTCCTCAAGGCCTCGTCCATCTTCACACAGTCTCATCGTAGTGTCGGCGCGCTCTCTCGATAGCCGAGGTCCACCATGAAGGCCATGTGATCCCGTGGTCGTGCGTCTGGTATTGCTTGCAGTCTTCGGGTTGAGCGATACGCCTGGCCGAACTTGGTGATCCGCCCTCTCATGTCGTTGGGGATCAGGATGTGGTCGATCCAGGACACGTGCTGCTTGCCCCTGTAGGCCGCGCCGTAACTGGGTCCACTTGGGTAGAAGGCGCCCATGAAGACCATGCCATTGCTCTCAGCCAGGTTCCTCAGCTTCGACCCTGCGTGATGCTCCAGCTGTCTTGCGCGGGGGCCCCCACTCTCACTTTCTACATGCTGCGGCCCCGCTGCCGTGTTCACTATGCCAATGCCGTCATTCGCGCCCACGCCTATAATCGGTACTGTACGTGCTGGGCGCGAGGCAAGGAGTGATGATCCGAATTCGTCAATTGCGTTGGTGGTGTTCTCGGTCCGATGCTGCTCTCGTCCGTCTCGGCTCCTCGGGCAGAAATCCAGGCCGATGCGTTTTATGCCACAAGTCTTGCTGCGCAGGCGAAGGGCGCCCACTCTGCCTTGTACAGCTGTCGATGGTGTCCATATGCGTATGATCTGCTTCGTCCTGGTCGTGGCCTTGTTGAGGAAGATAGCGATGTCGCAGGACTTGTTGCAGAGACGAGCCTTCTTGTTCCAGCCAAAGTGCACTGCTCTGAAATGGGGGGGGTCCTCTACAGTGTATGGTGTCTCCGACTTGCACTGGCGTTGTGTGCCGATCAGGATGATGGCGTCGGCCGTGTTGTACTCGTAAGTAATATCAAGTTCTCTGTCGCGGCCCGCGAGGCTCAGCGGGTTCCAGACCACCACGCGCATTGCATTCAGCACAATGAGCGTGATGATCCTGGCGACGCGCATCGCCGTCAGCGGCCGCAGCGCGTCGTTCCCGCCAGTCCTCATGGCGGGGTGCGGGCGGTGGGGGGTGGAGGCCCACGTTGGTTCCAGGGCGTGCTGGCCATAGCGCGCCCGCGCGCGGCGCGGCCACGGCCCACTCCTGGCTAAGCCCACGTGGCTGGAGAGGGAGCAGGAGGAGGAGAAGGAGAAGGAGGAGGAGCAGGAGGAGGAGGAAGAGGAGGAGGAGGAAAAAGCTGAGGAGGTGGAGGAGGCAGAAGGAGGAGGAGGAGGAGGAGGAGGAGGAGGAGGGAGGAGGAGGAGGAGAAGGAGGACAAGGAGGAGGAGGAGGAGGAGGAGGAGGAGGAGGAGGAGGGACGGAGGACGAGGAGGAGGAGGAGGAGGAGGAGGGGGAGGAGGACAAGGAGGAGGAACATGAGGAGGAGGAGGAGCAGGAGGAGGAGCAGGAGGAGGAGCAGGAAAAGGAGGAGGAGGAGGACGAGGAGGAGGAGGAGGAGGAGGAGCAGGAGGACTCAGGAGGAGCAGGATGATCAGAAGGAGGAGCAGGATGAGGAGAAGGAGGAGGAGAAGGAGGAGGAGAAGGAGGAGGAGCATAGGGGGCGAGGTGGAGGTGGAAAAGGGCACGGGGGATACAGTCGACAACGAGGAGCAGGCAAACGAGGGCGAGGGGGAAGAACCAGCTGCCGCCTGCAGGTCTCCGAGCTAGCGGGCCGAGCGCTCAGGGAGCTCGGCGAGGCGACCGCCAGGGGCGGTCGCGGGGCAGCGGCAACCACCCTCTTTGAGCCGCATCCGAGGGAGGCGCACGTCGAGCGGGCTCTGCCCCGCAGGACCGTGCGCGATCCACTGCGGACGCGGCCACCAGCAGCCCTCACAGGCCCAACCCTGAACATCCGCGTGCGATGTGCAGCTGGGCGGGGGCGGGGGGGGCGAAGTGGCCCGAACGAGGCGGCTTCGCGGCCGCAAGAAGCCCCCGAAAGATACCCAGGCCTGGGCCGTCCGCGCGCGACGCGCAGCTGGGGGGGAACCCAAGGCGCCCCGAACGCGGCAGCCTCGCGGCCACAAGAAGCGCGATGTGCAGCTGTGCGTGCGTGCGTGCGATTGTGTGTGTGTGTGTGTGCGTTGGGGGGGCGGGGTGCCCCGAACGCGGCAGCTTCGCGGCCGCGGGGAGTTCTCGCAGGAGACTCAGCCCTGACTGCCAGCGCGCGATGTGCAGCTGGGGGTGGGAGGGGGGCGATGCGCCCCGAACGCGGCAGCTTCGCGGCCGCAAGACGCCCTCGCAAGATACCGAGCCCAGACTGTCCGCACGCGATGTGCAGCTGGGGGGGGGGGGCGGCGGGGCGAGGCACTCCGAACGTGGCAGCTTCGACGAATGCGGTAGCTTCGCGGCCGCTGTTAGCCCTCGCCGGTGATTTAACCCTGACTGCCCACGCGCGAGGTGCAGCTGGGGCGAGTGAGTGGGTGGGCGGGGGGTGATATGTATGTGTGTGGTGGTGGTGGTGGTGGTGGTGGTGGTGGTGGTGGTGGTGGTGGTGGTGATGGTGGTGGTGGTGGCGGTGGTGGTGGTGGTGGTGGTGGTGGTGGTAGTGATCATGGTGGTGATGGTGGTGGCGGTGGTGGTGGCGTGTGTGTGTGTGTGCTCTGCCGACTCGGCCGTTCCGCCCTCCCTCGCTTGCCTTGATCCCCTGGGACGACCCTCAGCGGTGATCGCCTCGCCGCCGCCCTCGCCCCCCTGGCCTCCGGTCTGCCCTCGCCCCGCCCTTCTCCGCCCCGCCTGGCTCAGCACGCCGGCTTCGGCGCTCCGCCGCCCTCCCCTCCCCCTTCCTTTTGGCCCCGCTGCTGCGGGTGCCGCTAGCCCGCCGAACTCTGGCGTGGCCGCCTGCTGCCTGGCCTCCTGGCCGCCACAACGCCCGTCCACCTTGGTGCGGCACTGACCCCTTGCTCTGCCGCCGCTCGGTGGGCCCCCACTTCCCCACCGCCGTGGGCCGGCGGCCCGCCGCTGCCCTGCCTGCCCCGCCCCCCCTCCCTGCCGCCCAGCGCCCCGCTGGCCGCCGCCCCCGCCCTGCCTGCCGCCGCCCCGGCGCCTGCGAGCTGCCCCCCTGCCCCCAGAGCGTCGGGGGATCATGTGCAACTCTGGCGGGGCATCCGCTGGCCAGCAAATTTCTTATTCTGTTGGCCTGCCGTGAATGCGGCCATGATGCTTTGCATAGCGTGTCGTGGCGGCGGCCCCCGGCGACGCGCCACGCCCTGCGAGCGGATGGCGTGCCGATCTCCGCGGGGCGGGGTCTGGGGAGGGCTCGGGACGTTGACGCCTGGGGACCGCGACGTGGTTAGCGTCTCGCGCCGAGGCTTGGTGGGCAAGAAGCGGCGGCCCGACGCGCAAAGCCGAAGCTCCTGACCGAATGCCAGTGCTCGCTCCGACTCGCCCCTGGCTCCAGGGTGGCCGTGAAGAGCTCGGAGCAGAGCGGCTGAGCAAACAGGAAACAACGACGGGCTGGGTCCGAGGCCCTCCACCGCCCCGCCCGGTCGCATGTGCTGTTCCCTCTCGCAGCCGGGCAGCCTCTGCGCCGCAGAGCGTCTGCCGCTCCCGCCCCCCCACTCGGGCACCCGCTGGCATGGGTTGCGGACCCCTGGATCTGGCGCGCTCCACGGATCGGGGAGAACGCCCCCCCGAAGCACGAAGCCACTGCCGCTTCGTCCTGCGACGGGGAGCACCGCCGATCTCGTATCGAAGCGGGGCTCGCCACGCGAGGGGGCCGCGACTGACGCGCGCGCCCGCCGCTCCGCGGAACAAAAGACGGCTCCGTCACAGGTGGCCTCCCCTCCCACCTCTTCGAAAAAGTGGAGGGCCCGCTCGCAGAGGCGTTCTCTTTCATGGCTGCAGGCTCCTCGCGGCCCCTCGGTGGCAACCGAGTGGGCCCAGTAAAAGCGCTGACCCAGGGGGGACGTTCACCCCTGGAGGAGCTGCGGGCGCCGCGCATCTTGTGTGCGCTGCAGTGAGCGGTGTGCTGTGAGCGCGGCCGAATTCCTGGCCCCAAGCGCGGGCTGAAAGGGAAAGACGGAAAAGGGAGAGGGAGGGGAGAGGGATAGAGAAGACGGGAAACCAACTCAACGCTCTCATTAGCTCGGTCGGCCGCGTGGCTGAATACCCAGGTGCGCGGAAAAGCAACAGATAGCGGCTTCGGACCCCTTCCCGCAACCTTCCCGTCGAATATGACGGAACTGATGCCCGCGGCCGCTTGCAATATCGGTGTGTCTTCCATGATCTCGACCCAGGTCAGCTTGACCGCCCGATGGTGCTGCAGCATCATGTGAGCGCCCCCTCAAGATCGACTCCCCTGTCGCGGCCAAGATCCGCCTGTCAGCTCGCCTTTGGCATTGGCCTTGGCCTCGACCTTGAAGCACCGCCCGGCCCCCGCCTTCACGGGCCCCCGAGCAAACCTCGCAAAACATCAGCAGCGCCTCCACGTGGGACAACTGGAAAGATCCATCGGAGAACTCCCCACATAAGGATGTTAAGCCTTATGTGGGGAGTGGAAGCCTCAGCTGTATGCTTCTCTTCTCCTTGTTTCCCCTCCTCCTCCTCCTCCTCCTCCTCCTCCTCCTTCTCCTTTCTTCCTCTTGCAAACATGAGGGGGACGACGAGGGAGTGCGAGGGAGTGGGGCGAGGAGAACGAGAGATAGGGAGGGATGGGGGGACGAACAATGATAGATGGGGGAGTACAGAAGGCCTGCCGCGGTCAAACGGGGCTCCCTGGAACGCTGACGGTACTGGGACGTGCGGCGGGAGCGGGAACGGGGAACCTCCCTGGAGGGGGAAACGTGGCATTGGTCGAGTGGTACAGTGAGGAAAAACACGAACCCGGATGAAGAACACGGTATTCGCATGGCTCGCGCCGTCCAGCACTGCCTCCCTGGATGGGGGGGTGGGGAGGGCCCGAACCTTGACATACAACACGGTTTGCGCATAGCCCGCTCGGGCCGACACGGCGACACGGCATCCCTGGAAGGGAAGCAGCCTCCCACGAGGGGGAAACATGGTAGCGAGAAGGCCGGAAAGGGTAATGTGGGAGGGCGCAGGCCACGAGACTGAAGGCCTCTGTGGGATGTGTCTGGGGCCTCACCGAGCAGCGTGGTGAGGCGGGAGGGGCAAGGAACCTTGAAATCGTAGGGTTTGCGAACACCCTGTCCGCCTTGGCAGGGCCTCTCTGGAGGGGTGGGAGGTTCGCGCAACCTGGTGAATAAATTATAGGGTATGCGAATACACTGCCCGCTCTTGCGAGGCCTCCCTGGAGGGGTGGGAGGGTCATGAAGCATTGAGAGCAGTATGGTTTGCAAATGCCCTGCCCGCTCTGGCGGGGCCTGCCTGGAGGGACGACAGGGACACGACACCTTGTGAATATAATGGTTGGCGAAAACCTTGCCCGCTCTGGCGGGGCATCCCTGGAGGGATGGGCGGGGCGCGAAACCTGGTAAATATTTTGGTTTGCGAATGCCCTGTCCGCTCTGGCGGGCCCCCCTCTGAATGGGAGCGAGGGGCACGGAACCTGGTGAGTAGTAGGGTATGCGAATGCCTTGCCCGTTCTGGAAGGCTTCCCTGGAGGGGTGAAAAGGGGGGCACGACACATGGTAAATGGTTTGCGAATGCCCTGCCCGCTCTGGCGGGGCCTCCCCAGTGGGAGGGGCATGAAACCTTGCAAGTGGTTTGGTTTGCGAATACCTTGCCCGCTCTGGCGGGGCCTTCCTGGATGGTATAATAATGGTAGTGGCAATTGTAGTAGTGATAGTGGGTAGCAGTGGTAGTAGTGGTGGTGGTAGGAGAAAGAAAAAGAAGAAGGAGGAGGATGATGAGGAGGAGGGAGAAAGAGAGGGTGTTCCAGGAAGACAAGAGCCCCACAGAGGATGTCGGGAACTGCGCTTGCAGATCCACGTCCACGCCCCTTGAAAAACGCTCAAGACCATGTCAAGCGCCTCCACGTCCATCACACGACAAGGCAAAACGCATTCCAGACGGCCACTTTGGGACCAACTTCCAGGCCTGAAAGCGCGAACGCGGCGGTCGGCGGCAATTCTGTGCCCGGCCTGCCCGCAACCCCGCGCCCGCGTCCGACAGCTCCGCGCCGCGCCGCACGCCGCCGAACGTGAACGTCGGACCCCGCCCCTCCTGACGGCGCGGCACCGTGCGCGGGGCCCCGTGGAGCCCTGGAGCGCTGCGCAAGCGCCCCGAACGCGCGCGCCTGGCAAGATCTCGGCTCCCGCTCCCCGCGTGGTGCCGCGTGGTGCCGCGTTGGCCCCCCGCCACGGGGGGAGAAGGGCGAGGAGGAGGAAGTGGAGGAGGAGGAGGAGGAGGAGGAGGAGGAGACGGATGAGGAGAAGGATGATGATGATGATGATGATGATGATGATGATGATGATGATGATGATGATGAGGAGGAGGAGGAGGAGGATGAGGATGAGGAGGATGAGGATGATGATGATAATGATGGTGATGATGATGCTGATGGTGATGATGATGAGGAGGAGGAGGAGGAGGATGAGGAGGTTGATGATGAGGAGGATGAGGATGAGGATGAGGATGAGGATGAGGATGAGGATGAGGATGAGGATGAGGATGATGACGCTGCTGCGCACTTTTACAACTGCTACGCGCGGCGGCGCAAAGGTGAGAGCCACATTTTGCAAAGGAGCCGCCCTCCACCCTTGAAGCTGTTGCCAACCTCAAGACCGAATATGAGCGATGCTCGGGCGCGAGTCGCACTTTGAAGACGCCCGCCCTCCACCCTTGAAGTTGAGGCAAACTTACTAAACGAATGCGCGGCGCCATGGCGAAAGGCGCATTTCGAAAACGGCTCGCCCTCCATACTTGAAGCGGTTGCAAACTTTGAAGACAAATTTGCGCGGCGCTGAACATAGAGCCACACATTGAAACCGACCCGACCTCCATTCTTGAAGCGGTTGCGACTCTCTTCTCTTCGTAATCATAAATTGTTCAGGCGAAACGCCCAGCTTTCCGTACCAATACGACTGGAGTTGCGACAGGGAGGATCTATGTATAAGGACGACGGGGGGAGGAAGAGGAAGAGATGGAGGGATGAGGCGTCGCCGTCGGCCTGCGGCTTCGCGCAGAGCGTTGTCGGTTCGCTGGGTCTGCCTCTGGGCGGATGGCGCTTGATCTTCCTCCAGGAGGATTGTGGCGCGAGGGAAGGAGGGCGGAATCTGAGGAGGAGAAAGACAGATGGGCCTGGGGGCGTGACCCTCCTCGCCCTCCACCGCCGCCGACGCCGCCGCCGCCGCTGGCGGAGTCGTCGCCGGCCGCCGTCGCCTGCGGAGTCGCCCTCGGCCGCCGCAGCCGTCGCCTTACATCCTCCGATCGATCCCTTTTTGATGGCCCTGGGGCCCGAGAACGGCCCCCGAGGCAAAACGCCCGGAGTGAACGAAATCACATCCTCGGAGATCTGCCGCCCCCGCCGGCGCAGTCGCTGGCGCAGTCGCCGCCGCCGCCGTCGCTGGCGGAGTCGCCGCAGGCCGCCGCCGTCGTACCGCCGCTGTGCCGTCGCCGTACCGCCGTGCTGTCGCCGCCGCCGTGCCGCCGTGGGGCGCCGCGCAGAAGGCGCGCGGCCTGCGCCCACCACGGCCCTGCCGCGGGGGCGCCGGCGGGCCCGCAGCCCGCCCGGGCGGCCGTGGCCGCGGGGACCGCCGGGACCGCCGCCGCGGGGCCAGCGACGCGCGCGCGCGCGGGCGCCGCCGCGGTCCACGCTGGGGCTCCTGCCAGAGGGGAGCTGCTCGGGAGGGGCCTCCCCCCCTGATCGTCCAGAGTGCTCCACAAGTGAGCGACGAGAAAGAACGGGTCTTACGCGAGATGACATGGCGACCTGGCGCGATGGCTTAAGCGGGCCGCCGGCCCGGCACGCTATAATGGAGACGAAGGCGCTCACGCGTGACCTTACGCGGGCAGCTTACGCGCCAATGTCGGCGCAGACGACCCCGTTTTTTTGCGTCGCTCAAGTAGCCCTCCAGACATGTAGACCTGTCAGGGCTGCTTGAAGCCTCGCCTATGGATAAAGCTCATAGGAAGACCCTGGCTTATATTTTTGTAGCCCTCCTGGAGGGTCAGGGTCCCCAGACCCCCTCGCGTCGTGAAAAAACACGGCACAAGGCTTTTGGATGTGGGCTCTCGGGGCCCTCGACGGGGCCGTCAAAAACCGACTCGGGATGAACATCTGGTCCTGGGGAAGGTGTCCAGACCTCTGCGGGTCCACGTTGCGACCAAAATCACGACGTCGGGAGTCTGGGCCCGCCTCCTCCTCTCGGCGGCGCGCCGAAGGGGAAGTGAGAGGGGGCAGGCCTCCTCAGAGGGCGGCAGGGCTTCGGGGGAGGCCATACCAGGCGCCGCAAAGCGTCTCAGAAGGCCTGCGCTTTCAGGAGGAGGAAGAGGAAGAGGAGGAGGAAGAGGAGGAGGAGGAAAAGGGGAGGAGGATGAGGAGGAGGTGGAGGAAGAGGAAGAGAAGGAGGAACAGGAGGAGGAAGAGGAGGCGGAGGCGGAGGTGGAGGCGGAGGCGGAGGCGAAGGCGGAGGAGGAGGAGGAGGAGGAGGAGGAGGAGGAGGAGGAGGAGGAGGAGGAGGAGGAGGAGGGAGGAGGAGGAGGAGGAGGAGGAGGAGGAGGAGGAGGAGGAGAGGAGGGAGGAGGAGGAGGAGGAGGAGAGGAGAAGGAGGTCTTATGGGCCTTCTGAGAAGGCCCGCACCCTCTGTCTTCCCCCCAGGGCCAGCCGCCGACCCTACCCCCCTGGCAGGGTGGAAGGTCGAGACATCTGGGCGTCTTGTGGGGCCTCTTTGGGCCTCTGAGGGGTGTGTCTCCTTGCCGCCACGGCTGGATTCCCCTCGAAGTGCTGGTCGGAACGCACTTCGGAACCGGCGTGCGGAACCTTCGGGAACAACCTTGGTCAACTTCGCAATACAGTTCAGGTGGCAGACTGATGGAAAACATGGGTGCCATTATGTGTGTGGAAGACGCCTATCCATGAACGGTCACCAGGGAGGTCACCCGTCGAGATTCTCGACGAAAAGATGAAATTGCTCCTCGCTGAGGGCTACTCAAGAAGACCTTGACATCTCGAGCTGGCCAATAGCACAAATTGTACCTTGACCGTGAAACCCGCGATGGCAACTAACAAAAGGGGCACAGCATATGGGCGTTCGCCCAGACCCAAATTAAACAACAGCGACGCATGCCGAATGATAAGAACATATTGAGCTTGAGGGGGACCGTCGGGGAGGAACCGAACGGGATAAGGAGGATGAGCCCGTAAGATCGGGATGGTATGGATGGGGAGGTGGATCAACTGTACTTTCTGTAGGAGGGTCTTAATGGGCAAGGAAGAATGGAGGAGGAGGAGGAGGAGGAGGAGGAGGAGGAGGAGGAGGAGGAGGAGGAGGAGGAGGACAAGGAGTATGAGGAGAAATGGGAGGGCGGTGAGGAAGGGACATGAAGAGGAGGAATTGAGGTACTTTGAAAGAGACAAGAAGAGGGCAAGCGGGCACGAAGCGAGACGAGGGCAAATGATGATCGTCCGCGGCGCCCGCCGCTAGCTCTCTCACCTGTAAAGTAATGCTTTGGCAACTCGGCTCGCTGCGGCCATCGCCGCAGGGCGGGAACTCGGGCCAGTGTGATGCTTCATCTTGTTATAGAGGTGAAACGCTAACGTGATGCGCTCAATCGTCGAGCGCAACGAGAGCGGATCCTGACTTTCGGGCGGGTACGCAGCTGCGGGCCCTAGGCCCCAGGCAGCGAGTGTCGAACGAAGGAGGGGAGGATCATGGGACCAGAGGAGGCTCGAAAGCGAGTGGCAGGTGAGGTAGTGGGGATATGAATCTGGCTGGCTCCCGCACCCGAAAACGCATTGTTTTTGGGCGAGCACGTGCGTGCGTCCAGTGGTGGTCCAGCCGCCGCTGAATG
The DNA here is from genome assembly GCA_963575745.1 of Prorocentrum cordatum. NCBI lineage: Eukaryota > Dinophyceae > Prorocentrales > Prorocentraceae > Prorocentrum > Prorocentrum cordatum. The sequence goes on along the minus strand of CAUYUJ010004558.1, from coordinate 473,242 downwards.
TCTTAAAGGTGGCCCAGCGCCAGCTGGGGCGCACCGTTTTGAGTGATTCCGTGAGCTCTGCCCAACGCTTTCGTTGCTCTCCTGGCGCCGGCGGCGCCTGGGGCCCCCCAGCCGAGATGCGTTTGTGCAGAGTGACGGTAAATGGCGAGGCGAACGCTTGCTCTGCAAGCTTGCGTGCAAACGTGCGCTGGAATTACGGGCGACGCGGTGGGGCGGTAGCTGCGGCCTCACGCTGTTCGAGGCGCGCGGCGTGCAAACCGGCTGTGACGGCTGGGCGGGGGAACGGCTTCTGAGGCTGGGCTCTGATGAGGGAGCGATAGTACTATACGATGGACTGCTGAGACGACCAGAGAGCGGGGGACCACGCGCCAGCCTGCCAACGAGGCACGTTCTGAAGGGTTGTTTCCTCCCATGATGCGTCAGCGAGGCGATCGGCAAACAGCTCCCAGTCACCCTGAGAGTGACGGCATCAGGACGGGCAGCGGCAGCGACATATGTGACCTGAGCGGACTGTGGGGCGGGCGGTGGGTTCCACCGCGCCATGGCTATGAAATCAACTTTGCGAAGTGAGTTCGGCGGGGGGCTAAGCATCTCATGGAAAACGTGCAGTTCACGGCGGGCGATCAACGGCATGAGCGGGAAGAACTGGGCGACGTAGCTGGGCGTGGACAGGACTCAGGTATTGTAAAGGCGAACTGTGGCGTCACTGCCACCCTGCGCTAGGTGTGAAAGATTTCACCGTTGCCACCATGTTTGCCCTGGTGCGAGCCACTGCGAAGCCAGCGATGCCTCGGGGCCGGGGAACGTGCCGAGGTATTTGGCACAGCCCGCAACCGAAACAAAAACACCCCAGGAAGGTCCGAGTTCGGCCAAAGGGGATTTGGTTTGGGCAATGGTGTCTGGGGTCGCCGCGGCCCAGAGCGGAACGATGAAACATTTGCGAGGCTTAAGCGAGAGGAGCGCAAGCTCCAAGGCTGCGGCAAAGGGCTCAGATGCGCGGCGCAGCGCGTCGAAGGAGTATGCCAGCAGCCCGATGTCGTCCGCGCAGGCGCCGATGTAGCCAGCGTCCAGATTCGGCGTGCCGTCGCGATGCTCCACGAACGCGGCGAGGTGGCGGATGAGCGGGTCCATGGCGATGGCCCAGGCCGAGCCCGAAGAAGGACAGCCCTGCGCAGCTCCAGACTGTATGGCGAACATGGTGTGCCTGACGCCGTCGATCTTGATGTGGCTGTTCGGTGCATAGCACAGCGCGCGGAAGAGGTTCATGAGGCCAGTTGGGGCCCCGAAGTGCTCCAGCGCGGCGAAGAGCCAAACTCCCCGAGGGCGGGGAGGCGGCAGAGAAGTCGAAGCTCGCGAAGACGGGCTTGGTATGCGGAGCTCCAGGGAATAGACCTGCGCGCCGCATCTCAGAGTCGAAACGAACGATATGTTTGGTGAAGTTGCGATTGTGCACGAAGCCCCGTTGTGCTATGGGTGCGCTCTGCCGCAGCGCCCTTGATGAGGTAGTTGACTGCCCCAGCGATGGCCTTAATGTCAGTGTTCTTCAGCGAGAGCGGGCGGGTATCTTCAGGGGCTCGGTCTGTCGAGAGTTCGCCAACGGCGTTGTCGCCCTTCGGCAGGAAGGCGAAGTCGGAATCGTTCAAGTCGCGGATGTAATACTGGCAAGAGCAAAGGAAACGCGTCCTCCAGGAGGGTCAACGACGCAACTTGCGCGAGCCAGGCGGAGCACGGCAAACACTCTTTTCCTGGTGCTGACGGCGAGGTGCGCTGCTGGAAGGCTTTGATCTGCGGCTTCGCGGGGGTCCCAATGTCCAGGATCTCGCCCTTCGGCATGCGCGCGTGGATGTAGTTGGTGACCTTGGTCTCGTCAACGGGCTTGGCAGCGAAAACAGGCTGCCGGTAGTCGCGCAGGGCGTTGACCATCGTGCCGCTCTCCCTCTCTCTCTCTATATATATATATCTCTCTTTTTTTTTTCTCTCTCTCTCTCTCTCTCTCTTTCTCTTATTATTATTTTTTTCTCTCTCTCTCTCTCTCTTTTTTCTTTCCTCTCTCTCTCTCTCTCCCTCTTTCTTTTTCTCTTTCTCTTTCTTTCTTTCTTTCTTTCTTTCTCTCTCTCTCTCTCTCTCGCTATCTTGGGCCCATCGGGGCCCGTGGCTTTGATTCCCTGGAAGACGAGACGGCGCGTCCATGGAGACCAGAGGAGAGCCCGACGCTGGGCCGCCCGAAGGATCCCACGGAGTTTCTCAGGGCCCAGGGCGCCAGCGTGCCCCTGAGCGCGCTGTGCGGCTTGCTGCGAGCGAGAGTTGCCGCGCCTCGAAGTCGCGTGTCAGTTGCGAAGCGAGGCTGGCAAGGACGGCAGGCTCGTCGAACGTGGCGAGGCCGCTGGAACTGTTGACGAACTTGGCGCCGAGTTCGGTCGGGGAGGCAACTCCGCGGGCCAATTGTAGGTCTTGGCGCTAAATGGCACGCGAGATGGAGCGCATCGTGTAGACCCTGCCGGCCAGGAAGCCTGTCTTGTTGGCATCGCCGGTGGCTCGTCGGACCCAGTCGTCGCGAACCAGCTGGGCGGCCTCCGTCATGAGGCGCTTGTGGGTGCGCCAGCGGCTGTCCAGCGATGCGTAGTCGAAGTTGGTGGCGTCCAGGAGCTTCTGGAAGTCGATGGCGTTCTTCGGGTCGCGGAGGATCGAGGGGTGGGCGGCCTGCTCGTCCTTCGGGGTGCGCGGCTTGATGCCGATGGAGACAGTGATGATGGCGTGGTCGCTCAGGCGATTGTCCGAGAGCAGCGCGGCGTCGTGCGCCGCGCTCGCGTGGGTCGAGAGCTCCTGGGTGGCGTGCGAGGGCAGGCTGATGAAGATGCGGTCGATGGTCGCGGCGGCGAAGTCCGAGCGGTGGAAGCGCGCGGGGAGTTCAGTCTCGATCGCAAGCATGGAGTCGAAGAGGGGCGTCCAGAAGGGCTGCTGCTGGCACATGCTGCTGTCCAGCGCAAGCCTGGCGCGCTGCGGCTGCGGCTGCAGGAAGCTCTGCGGCGGGCGGCTGGCTACGTTGAAGCCCCCGGTGCGCATGCGGTAGTTAGCTTCCGCCCAGGTGCGATGCAGCTGCCAGGCCTGCTGGACCTTGCGGCGGTCGGCGTCGGCGATCTCGTTATTGTGCGCATTCATAAGGGCCAAGGTGGCGCGCGTGACGGCCACCAGCTGGACACGACCAGGGACGAGTTCTTCATGGGCGAATAGCGGGGGCTGGTGCGGCTGCGGCTGCTCGAGCTCCATCGGGGCAAACCGCGGGATGAGCGCGGCGACGCCGCCCGTGGCATTCGGGTTGTCGCTGTCGGCGTGCGAGAACTCCGAGAAGAAGAGCTTGTAAGGGGCACGGAAGCGCGTCGACCCAGGTGCGGAGCAGAGCCTCCGAACCGTGGACCTCCTGCAGTGTGATGACGCACTTGCGTTTCATATGATTCGCGAGGGCGGCCTGCTTGCGACGGCGGCGCTTGCTCTTGTATCACATGAGGGCTCTGGCGTTCCAAGTTGCGATAGTGGTCGGCTCGGTGGCGTCGTAAACCCTCCGCGGAGCCCAGCGATGGTTAGGAGCGCCACGTGGTCGACTCCGTGTCAGCAATGAGCGCCTGGCAGGAAGTGATGATGTTGCCGCGGTCGGCGTGCTGGAACTGCGGGTGGTTGGCGGCTTGGTCTTTCCACTTGATAAATGGGCGGATCGGCTTGACCTCTGACAGGGATTTTGACTATGGGCGTTGAGGCAGCGTGTGTTTCGCCTTTGTTCCTGAACGCTCTCCATCTCGTTCTTGGGTACCGTTGCTGCGTGACCTGGGGTAGTTTCTTCGTTTGGGCTTCCGTGCGGACCTGCTTGGGCGACTTGTCGGGGTTGGGGTATATGTCGCAGTGCTGCCCAGTAGCGTCTGTCGAAGTGGATCCCTTTCATTTCCCAGCGGCGCCTCGGAGGGCGCGTGATAAGGCGAGGGCGCGGGGCACAGCAACCACTTTGTCTTTTTCTGACTTCGAGTGTGAAGCGGCGAGCAGGTTCGCCCCCGAGAAGTTCGACATGGCGTGACTGAAGGTTGGCAGCTGCGATCCACTCCTGGCGGTCATTGAGCAGCAAGTCTGGCGCGATGAGGCGCTGGCTGCCGATCGTGAAAAGCGTCGGGTCGGGCTGCCGGCCCCATTCGGCAAGGCGGTTGAGGTCGGCGATTGGCGCCTGGGCTTCGGCGAGGGCGGGCGTGTCGCGCATCTGGTCGATATGTTGCCAGATGCGTTGATGTTCAGCAACTTGGTGGTCTTGTTCTCTGCGGGTGCGGGCAACTTCGTCGTGTAGAACGTCAGCTCCGCGTTCGGTAGCGGTAACTTGTTGTTGCGCGAGATGTCGGACACTTTCGCAAGATTCGGCGAGTTGCTGGTCGGCTTGAGCTTGAAAGCGAGCGGCGGCTATGGCGACTTGACGTTTCATAAGTTCACGAAGGGCGACGTCGCGATCTTCAGGTATTCCAGGGAGCGGTTCACTTCGCTCAGGATGCTGCTCTGGAGGAGGTGCGGCGCGTCCCCGAGCTGGCGCGGCTTGTGCGGCGGCAGCGGCGGCAACCTCTGGATATTGAAATGTAGGAGCCAGCTCGATGTCGCGCGCGAGCTGTGAGCCGAGGCTGAAGATGGCCCAGGGGTCGGCGGCGCCCAGGAGCGGGTCAGCAGGAGGAGGACCATGCGGTGGCATATCTTCATCTTCCATGGCCACGGGGGTGGCTTCGGCCGCGGCGCGGCATCCAATCAGGCTGAGGATCGCGCTGAGGTGGGCGGCGGTCTCGCAGCGCTTCGGCCAGAAGCGCGTGAGGGAACGCCCGCGTGGCCTTGGCTGCTGAAGCCCGTGTGGCCGAGCTGTCCGAGATGTTCGCGGGCTGCAAGTCGACCATCTCGGCGAGGCTCTTCACGGCGGGGTCGGCGGTCGTCACCACGTTCGGGGCGGCGAGGCTCGTCGCGGCGACGGCGGCGGTCTTCGCGTCTGCTGCGGGGCGGGGATCCGTTCGATGCGGACTGGCTTCGGTCTGATGAGGCGGCCGACATGATGTCGAAGTAGCTGGTCGTAGTGGAAGCGGGGGCTCACCTGCAAAGATTATTGTCCAGAACGTGGCGGCTGTGGCACAGGTCCACGAGGCGGTAGCTGAACGTGCCAGCTTGGCTCGCGAGCCAGAGTAATGAAGATCTCCGTGCGGCACAGCGCGGCGAAGGACAGCAGCTTGCCCAGCGAGGGGGCGCATATGGATGGGCGGCCGCTAGCCCGTGATTGCGGCGGCAATATTGAGGGGCGGCCGCTGGCCCGAGACTGTGGCGGCAATCGGCTGGATGCTGGAAAGTTCGGGAGCCTACCCCGCGAAAACAGTGGATGGAACGCAATTTGGCCTTGAGCCAAAATGGCTACGGAAGGGGCATGATGAGGGGGGGGAGGAGGAGGAGGAGGAGGAGGAGGAGGAGGAAGATGCTGATGATGATGATGACGAGGAGGAGGAGAAGGAGGAGGAGGAGATGGATGGATGGACCACCTGTGCGAGAGGGATCCCTACTCAGTTGAGCGCGGCTTATGCTCAGCATAAGCTCTCGATCAGCGTTGCGGCGCACTCCGCGCGCGCCAGCGATGCTACGGCGGGATACCCCTGCAACCTGCGAGCGGGCCTCCTGGGGCAAGCCCCAGCGCGAGACCGACTCGGAGATCAGGGGACTGGCGCTGCGAAGTATATCAGATAAAAAGGGGAAGACGTCGTTCAAAGTTCACCTCAAACAGCTTGAATTCACATTCCGCCACTGTTGGGCGGCAGCTCTGGGCAGACGTCGGCGACGAGCCCGTCGTGCCGCAACGAACGGAGAGGGGCGAGGGGGGCGAGGGGGGGAGCAAAGCGTTGCGACGGAATCGCCCCTTTTTTAAACCGGCCGGATTGATTCGACAATTCCGGCGCATGTCAAAATGCAGCATCTGAAGACCCCCGTCTACTAACTACTCAGAAACCCATCACTGAATGAGATATGCGACTTGCCTCCCAGAAACTGCACGTCTACCACCACGAGCTGGGAACGAACATGCGCGACCAAAATGGCGTAGGACCCGGTCACCTTTCCACATCTGTCATGCTGCTCTTGTCGCCGACGACCTCCTTCAGCTGATCGTGCAAAGTCTGGGGGAAGCGTTCGTTGCCACCGCGCGGGGCCTGGCCCCTCTTCTCCTTGCCGCCCTGCTTGAGGAGGTGGCCGATGGCGGCGTCCGCCAGCGCCAGGCAGTCTGGAGTCGACTTGGTAGCGAGGTAGACCTTCACATGGCCTGTGTCGAACGCCTTCTTGACCTTGCAGACGTAGATGTGTGGGAGAATGTGGTCGGGAGTCTTCATAGCAGTCGCGTGCGTCTAGAGAAGCTTCATCTGCTGCTCCTCCAGGGCGTTCGTGGTCACCGCGTTCATCACCCATGCCGTCCATGCGTGGGCGTGGGGCTCGCCGACCGGCGCCGTTCCTTTCCCAGCGGCGGCGGCGCGGGACTCCTCGGGGAACTGCGCTGTCGCAGACTTCATGGCCTGCGCCGCTGGAGCACTCACCGGCATAAGAATGACAAGGAAGGTGGCGGCCTGCAGCTCGCGGATCTCGAGGGCGTGCTTCAAGGTGAGCTGCGAAATGACGGCCAGCAAGCGCAACGCGAGGTTGTCGTGCGAGTCGCCTGCAGATGCGCCTCTCACTTTGGCGGTGCCGCCCTGTCCGGCATCGTTGCCACGCTTCTGCTTGAGGAAAGCCTCCATTTCCAGAGGCTCCAAAGAAGACGAAACTATTGTTGAGGCAGAGGCAGTGCGTTACGACGAAATCGTTTTTTTCCAGTCTTCGAGCCTGCATGTCACGATGACGCAGCTGAGGGGGCAGGAAAATTGGTAATGACGTGATCCAGCAATGCATCCATGGTATCGAATTGTTGCCCGCATTGTATACAAGTCATACCTGTGTATGATACTGGCTGCACATGCGTACTGCTACCAGGTCCAACACAATGACCTTGTGATAGATAGACCGTATGTGAGCTTTCACCGTTTGCATGTTCTTATACACGCGCCGGCACCACGGGCACACATTAGAAACAGCGGCCGCCTGTGCAGGGGTCACAGTGCCATGAGTACCAGAACGAGTATGCGAGACATGTGCTGTAAGCCCTTTGCGTGTATGGAAACCTGCGTTGCATACTGTGCCGTCATCTAGTAAACGCCTGCACACGTACGGGAACACATGATCTTCAGGGCAAGGAGGTGGCGGTGGAGGGGGATCGGCATGGGGCTGGAACTCCGGCGCCGGTATCCGAACAGCACGGGCGTCGGCGCGCAAGACCGACACATCAACCCTCAGAAACATGTCCGCACTCTCCTGGTCCTGGAACAATGACATGGGCCGGTCGTCAAGGCGCTCGATGAGGAAGTGCGCATCGTCGTAGGGCGCCAGTGCTAGAACATCGTGCCAAAACTGTCTCGCCCAAGGGTTGGCAGCTTGACCCAGTTGACCATCAGGAGTTATAGTATGTGCAGTCTCGAACGGAAACTTGCCAAACAGTGCTGTGCTAATTCCACTGTGTAAATTCGGTCGGCGCACCAGCTCTTGATACCACTTGAGTCGTCGAACTCGAAGCTCAACGTCGCAAGCTGGAACTCCAAGTTTCTTCCGCACCTCTGTATTCGGGATGCTCGTAAAACGAACAGTGCCATCTGGGAGAACCTCCTTCGTGCAAGCCCTATGGCACAGCAACTTGCGGCCGAGGGACGCAACAAACACGTCGAGCCTTTTGAACTCGTGCGGCCGCAGAACAAGCGCCTCCAAACCAGAATACAAAGCGGACAACACTAAAGCCTGAAACATTGTAAGAATTGCCCGCGTTGGTAAAGACTTGTTGAACCACACCTTGCGAAATGTACACCACGCCTTGTATCTCCGTGCAGCAC
>CAUYUJ010004558.1:300290-462790 GCA_963575745.1 Prorocentrum cordatum | reverse complement strand
AACCATCCTGTGGTGTTGGGTCCTGGTTTTGAAGAGACGGTCCCCGCGTTCCCTCCCTCCTTTCTTCCTTCCTCCTCCTCCCTCCTGCTCCTCCTCTTCCCGCTCCTCCCTCATTTCGTGGCCTTGTGGGGAGCTCCACCGAAGGCTCCACTGGGACCGCCCGCATGCGTCATCCACCACCCAACACAACATTTCGTTGCCCCATACGGGGGGCTCCACCGAAGGCTCCACTGGGACCGTCAGCATGCGTCATCCACCACCCAGTACAGCGCTTCGTGGCCCCATAAGGGAGCTCCACCGAAGGGCCGAGTGGGACCGCCCGCATGCGTCATCCACCACCCGGCATAGCGCTTCGTGGCCCCATAGGGAACTCCACCTTACGCCCCACTGGGACCGCCCGCGTGCGTCATCCACCACCCAGCGAAGCATTTCGTGGCTTCATAGGGAACTCCACCGAAAGCTCCAGTTGGACCGCCCGCATGCGTCATCCACCACCCAGTACAACACTTCGTGGCCCCATGGGGAGCTCCACCGAAGGCTCCAGTGGGACCGCGTGCGTCATCCACCATCCACTACACCGTTTCGTGGCCCCATAATGGGGGGCTCCACCGAAGGCCCCAGTGGGACCGCCCGCGTGCGTCATCCACCACCCAAGGCAGCGTTTCGTGGCCCCATAAGGGAGCTCCGCCGAAGGCCCCAGTGAGACCGCCCGCGTGCGTCATCTACCACCCAGTACAGCGTTTCGTGACCCCATCGGGAGTTCCACCGAAAACCCCAGTGGGACCGCCCGCGCGCGTCATCCACCACCAAGTACAACGCTTCGTGGCCCCATAGGAAGCTCCACCGAAAGCCCCAGTGGGAACGCCTGCGCGCGTCATCCACCACCCAACATAGCACTTCGTGGCCCCATAGGGAGCTCCACCAAAGGCTCCGATAGAACCGCCCGCATGCGTCATCCACCACCCAGTACAACGTTTCGTGGCCCCATAGAGGGCTCCACAGAAGGCCCAAGTAGGACCGCATGCGTGCGTCATCCACCACCCAGTACAACGCTTCGTGGCCCGATAGGGGGCCCCGCCGAAGGCCCCAGTGGGACCGCACGCGGGCGTCATCCACCACCCAGTGCAGCGTTCCGTGACCCCACAGGTATCTCCACTTAAGGTCTCCGTGGCGGTACTCGCATGGCGGCCCAGTGGCGGAGTTCGCATGGCGGCGAAGTTCGGTGTTCGGAGGTTTTCCATCGTATTCGACGTATTCAAGCCACTTGCGGGCCGCGCATCCCGGGCGGGAGCCAGCCTGCTCGCTCTCTGCTCCGCGCAACGGACGACCCGCGCGCGTCGCCGGGACCCCTTCGGGGCGACCGGCGCGCGTCGCGGGGACTCCGTGCGGCGCCGCGCCCGCAGCCTTGGACGTGGGCGTGCACGGGCAAAAAGGGAGAAGAAGAACGGGAAGGAAGCGGGCGCGATCCTCGTGAGGGGCGCGCCGACATGGGCGTCGACATTTATGCACGTAGACTCACGCGCGCGCGGACTCATCCACAATCAGACTCACTCGCTCTCAGGTCTGTCGCACACAAACCTATCGTCTTCGCTCGCGTGGTGTGCGCCGCCACGCATGCCGGCACGCCGCTTACACGGTTCGTGACCCTATAGGGAGCGCGGGCGAAGATGATATTCATAACTGCGGTATTCACAGCTGCATATGGTTGGGTCCTTCGCCAGGCAAATTTCTGTTGTTGTCGTTGCAAGTGCGAGACTACATCCTCCCGTCGTGGACCTGCGCGCCCTCCTCCTGTGCTGTCCATCCTGCACTTCGCGTGCTGCAGCCTCTGCTCCAGCCCCTGGGGGTGGCCGTGATGCCGCCCCGCGCCCGCTGCCAGGGTGATGCAGCTCTGGCTGGCCGCCCCGGCCGCTCCACGGCGATGCACCTCGCCCTGTGAACGCCCTCCGCTCCTCCTCTCTTTTCCCTCCCGCGGCCGCCCGCCCGTGCCCTTCTCCCTACCTCTTGCTGCCGGACAGGTAGCGCCTGCCGTCTCCTGGCCCGCTCGAGCGCGCGTGCGGACTGCCTCTGCCGCGCTGGGACGGAAGAATGGTAGTTGCTGTTGTTACTGCAGTTTCGTTGTGATTGTTGTTGTTGTTGGTATTGTTGTTGACGTTGCCGTTGATGTTGATGTTGATGTCGCTGGCTGCGGCGGCGTCCTGTCCCTCCATGGTGATGGTGGTGGTGGCGATAATTGTGATGGTGGTGGCGGTGATGGTGGTGGTGATGATGGGGATGATCGTGGCGATGTTTGTTGTGCTAATGATGGTGATGAGGATTTTTATCGGTAGCTGCGGAGTGAGAATACGGCGGTGGTGCACGGCTGCTCCCCACCCGTCGTATACCCCTTTAGCGGTGCCAGCATTTGATAGTGATACTGATGATGAGCATGATGCTGAGGATTACCACGATTAGATTAGTGATGGTGATGCCCGTGATGATGATGACGACGATGATGATGATGCTGATGATTGTGATGGTGATGGGGAGGAGGAAGAGGACGAGGAAGAGTATGATGATGCTGATTATTTTGACTATGCTGATGATGATTGTGAGTATGGCTATGGCTCTTATGCTGATGCTGATGATGCTGATAATGCTTATTATGCTTAGGATGATGATGGTGGTGATGACGCTGATGCTACTGCTAATGATGATGATGATGATGCTGCTGATGCTGCTGATACTGCTGCTGCTGCTGCTGATGATGATGATAATAATAATATTGATGACGGTAGGGGGTCTGCGTCGCAGTCGTTCTCGTTGTCGTCGGCGGCATCCTCTCCCTCCTCTTGCAGAGCGGGGGCCCGCCCTGTATGTGGGACAGCCTGCCTCTGACCAAGCTTCCATGCCTTCATGCGTTCTCGTTCTCCGGGTGGGAGAAGGTTCCAGCAGGCGCGTAAACTTGGGCGTGCCGCTTCGGGGTGAGGGAGGGGGGGGGAGAGGACGTGGAGAAGGACAAGGGGGCAGCCAGCGGTAGCTTCTGTGCCTCCGAATCCCACTGGATCGCTGCATGCAGCTCTGCTGGCCAGCACCAGCAAAGCGACGCCAGCTCTCGTCAAGAGTATGAGGAACGGCGACCAGAGTAAACCCAGGATGCGTGGACGATGCCAGGGGGGGAGGGGGAGGGGTGAGGATAGAAGACGCGCACGAAAGTGCGATACACAAACCTTCAGAGGTCCACGCGGATTTCTTGGGTCGGCGCTGGATCTACCTGCCCACCAGTGCGCTCCGCACGCTGAGATGATATGGGAAGAGGGCGTGCAACGCTCGCCCAAGAAATCCGCGTAAAAACATCAGAACGGTTGATGCTCCTGCCGGTTGTTCGGCCCTCGAGAGGAGACGGAGTGTCCGTTGCCTGTCCAAGCGCCGCCCACGACTCGACCTCAGGTCCGCGGACGGCCTTCGCGACAGAGCGAGACGCTCGCGGGCCGAGGCGGGACCGGGGGGGCTGGGCGGATACGTTCGGTCGCGGCAGGAGGCAGTGGATATCCAAGAGGCTGCAAGACTCTTCATCTGGCAACGTGGTACAGGCATGCCAGAGGGCAAAAGGCTGCCTTCGATTACACAACGTCGATCTACTCATCGACCGCGCCTGCAAACGCATGATGAGAAGATAAGTGCAAAGAGGTAGCACTGGCGAGGTGAGAAGGGTCAGATGAGGAGTGTGGATACGTGGGTGAGTTAACGAATGAGGTCGCGAATGAATGAATCCATGTCATGTGACATGAATGAAACTGGCGGGGTCATGAATCAACTGATAGACGAACGGCTTATGCCATACATGATCGCCAACGACTGCAATTGGCTGAACGCTTGGTCAACGATTGAATGGGGCTACCCTCTGGTCAATAATTAACTGATTCATTCATCCATCCACTCATTCATTCATTGTCTGCGGTGGCTCGCGTTCATCCGCTTACGTGTCTTTCTCTCTCTCTCTCTCATTCCACTCGTCCATTCGCTGGGAGGGCGTCAGGGCAGCATGTGGTAAGGCTTTGGGTTGCGCGCAGACAGACCTTCCCCGATACTTCTGGCTGGCCTCAGCAGGTCCCTTGAATAGTCCGCGGCGGTCTCGACACCCCAACCCTGGGGTGCGGAGCGCACCAATGGCGTCGATGGAGGCGGCGCCAAGGTGCTGAGACCGGCCTGGCCTACTCTTGGAACCTGTTGAAGCCAACTGGGAGTACCCGGGGAGGCTGCCTATGCGCCGAAGCCTTACCAACACGGCGCACCGCACGCGCACATGATCCGTCGCACGCAAGCTGGGGCGGGAGCCTCTTGAGCGCTCGCAGAGTCAAAGTCAGGCTGGGCGAGGCCGCCGAAGTTCGATCCCGGTATCCGACACTTTTTCGTCGGCGGCTAGGCAGGGGTCGTCTGCACAGGCGGATGAGCCAACTAGACGGGGGCCGCCGTGGTAGCGAATTGGCCACCGTCCCAGAAGATGGGGAGGGGAGGAAGCCCCTGTCTCCGACACACGAGGCACACTCTTCTCGGCTTCCCGACGAGACGCCGCACAGGGCCCGAGGCGCCCAGGGCCGGCCTCAAGGCTCCCTCAGGCCCTCCTCGGCGTGCCGCAGCTCCGCCACCGCGGCGCCGTGCAGGACGCAGTACGCGCAGCAGGGCCCGCACAGCATGGTCGCCAGCGACAGCGCGGGCACCACCTTCAGAGGAGCAAAAAAACCGCATAAAGGTGAACATTGGGAAGTCCGCGCGGAAGTTTGGGATCGGCGCTGGACCCCCCTGACGGCGCGTTTGCGCAGATTTCCTGGGTCGGCGCTGGGGTTGCCCCCTCCCCACGTCGCCTCCCCATCGTGCCGAGCGCACTGGTGGAGACGTGGGCCCCTCGCCGATCCAAGAAATCCGCGCGGGCATCCGAAAATTTTATGTTCATGATGCCTCTGGCGTTTTTCGTGCTCCTGGGGGCCTCCTGGAGGCTTCTCGTCGCCACCGCGGGATCCGCCTCGGAAAACGGGTCAGGATGAACCTCAGGAGGGGTCCAGGGATCGATTTTGAGCGCATCTGGGCTGGGCGGACGGAATAAGCATACACTTTCGGAGGTCCGCGCGGATCTCTTGGGTCGGCGCTGGACCAAGAGCCGGGGGCGGCGCCGAAGGCGCCGCCAGGGGTGGCCTCAGCGCAGATTCAAGGAATCCGCGCGGGGCTCCGACGATTTACGTTTACCCAGCGCTTCTAATTCGACGCCTTGTACACGACGTTGCACATCTCCCACAGCACCACGCCGCACTGGCTGGGGGAGCTGCGCACCGTCCAGGAGAGGCCCGTGACGAGCTCGCCCAGCAGCACGCACGCCAGCAGGAGCGTCGGGGAGAGCATGAAGCACGCCACCTGCGCGCACGCGCGCTGGCGGGAGACCTCTGCGACGCCTGCGCACAGAGTGGTCAGCAGGGAGACGACGCCTGTCCAGTAGAGGATGTGCCGGAGGAGGGCCCGTCGAGACAACGGCGGCCTTCCCTGGCGTTTGCCGTCCTCGCTGGGCCTGCTGGAGGCTTCTCGTCGCCACGGCAGGATCCGCCTCGAAGAACGGGTGAGGACGGACCCCCGGGGAGGGGTCCGGTCCGGGGATTGATCTGCGGGGCCGTGGGCTGGGCGGGAGGGCCGCCGCTGTCTCAGCTGGCCCCTCTCTGGATGTAGTTCAGCGACTCCTCGCAGGTCTCGCTCTGGTACCTCTTGGCCACCCACACCGTCGCAGCCGAGAGCGCCAGGGACAGCGAGCCCAGGAGCGCCACGGGCCACAGCTCTACGAGGGGCCTCGCCGGGCGATCCTGCCTGGGCCCGGCGAACCGTGCGGTGTCACCGCCAGCGCCGCCGTGGAGCGCCACGGCCAGGCGATCCGATATGCCCCGCACGATGGAGTTGTGCGCATGGCCCATCAGCTGCGCCCGGCTTGTCTCCTCCCGATCCACGTGCATGTACCAGGTCGCAATCGCCATGCGGATCTGCTCTACGGAGACGTGCGCCTCGGTGGCACCCAGGCCTATCGCCACCTCCCTCACGTGCATCACCTCCTCCTCGGGCACAGGGAGGGAATCGTTCAGCGTCTCGAGCAACTCCTTCAAGAGCTGCACCGATGGCAACGGCCCATCGCCGATACCATACCGGGTAAGGCTGACACCAACCGATTTGGGCATGTAGTTGAACGCGTACCATGCCCTTACAGCTGGCAACACCTCGTCGGAGGAGATCTTGCCATTGTGGTCCGCGTCCGCGATCCGCAGCACGCTCCTCACGTCGTGCTCCCTGGCTGGAGCGCCGCCCTTGCAGTCCTCGAGCAGGTGCCTGAGCTCCTCGTGCTCGAGCACGCCACTCCTGTCCACGTCGTACCTGCGCATGAGCTGCGCGGCCCCCAGCTCGCGGGCGTTGAAGGCCTGCCGCACGTCGAGCCGCTGCCGGCCGCAGAGGCTCCTGGGTGCCGGCTGGCTCTTGGCAGCCGTGCTGCGCCTGCAGGACCTCTCGGGCCCGTGGAGACCGAGCAGGGGCCGAACCAGGCTGCTCGCAGAAGAAGGAACAGCGTCATAAACGCAAGCTTTCGGATGTGATCGTTTTCTGCATTGTTTTGCCCGTCGGCGCGGGCCCTCGCACCCCCTCCCTCCACCCACCCCATGGAGTAGATCTTGGCTGTTTTGGGCGCCTGTTCCAAGCAGGTGGTGTCTTCTCATAGGACGCATTTTTTGCAAGCAGTCGCATTAAGCAAAGGTCCGGAGCCAGGACCCCCCCCCCCCCCGCTTTCCCCCTTCCGATCATTGTCGGAACGCCGAATAAGAGAACGTTCACGATCTTCGAGCAGATTTCTTGGATCGGCACTGGGCCTCGCGGGCGGCGAAGGGAGGAGATTCCGGCGCCGATCCGAGAAACCCGCGCGGATCTCCAACAGTCTCTGCTTTCATGCCGCTTTTCCCTCTCCTGGCTCGTCCAGCTGCCCCAGCGGCGCCCGTCGCCAGAGGGGGGGGCGGTGCCTGCCGGGCCGGAGGAGGCTGCGGGGCCCATGACGTACGACTCCTCCCGCTCGGCAGGCCCGCCGGCCCACCCGACCGCCTCGCTGCTGGGCGCCGGCTCTCCTGCGGTGCCCGGCCGGGGGCCGCCGCCTGCGGTCCGTGCTCTGGACGAGGCCCTCCTTCGGCTGCTGCCCGCCACGGCCTTGGGCACCGCTTGGCGGGCCCCCGTGAGGTCGCCGCCCTCGGCGCCGGCGGCGTCGCCAGGGCTCCAGCCTCCAGCCGAGGCCAGAGAAGGCTCCACTGCGAGCGCGGCCGGGGGCGTCAGGGCCTCGGCGGGGGCGGCGCTCATGGGGCCGGTGGGCGAGATTGGCGCGGGTGGCGGCGCCTGCCCCGTCGCGGTGGGAGACGCCCACGGCCCCTCGGCGGCACCGTTGCCTGCCTCGGACGGCTCCTGGACAGGCAGCTGTTGGGGCAGCGTCAGCGGTACAAGCCAGTCGCTGTGCGTCCCGCTGCTGGCCTTCTCCAGCGGCGTGTGCTCCGGCAGCTTGTCCGGCTTCACGGAAGAGGCGGCATGGCCGCTGCCGTGCTCCACGCCCAGGGCGAGGCCAGCCCCCCCGCAAGGCTCCTCCGCCACCGGCGGCTCTGGCGCCTTCGGCGGCGCGAGGCTATCGCCGTCTGGCTCCACGGAGGGGGCCGTGGTGCCGCCGTCGAGCTCACCGAGGGGGGGGTCGGCTCCCTCTGCGGGCGCCTCCCGCGGCGGCAGCATCAATGGTATCGCCGTGCTTTCGGCGAGGCCGGCGCAAGCGTTCGCCTCGGGAGGGGCCTCCCGCGGCGGCGGCATCAGCTGTATCGTCGTGCTTTCGGGGAAGTCGCCGTCATCTTCCGGGTCCGCCTCCAAGGGCCCTTCCCGCGGCGGCGGCATCAGCTGAATCGTCGTGCTGTCGGCGAGGTCGCCGCAGGCGTCCGCCTCCAGGGGCACCTCCCTCGGCGGCGGCATAAGCTGAATCGTCATGCTGTCGACGACGTGGCCGTCAGCGTCCGCCTCTGGGGGAACCTCCCGCGGCGGCGGCATCGGCTGAATCATCGTGCTTTCGGCGACGTCGTTGTCAGCGTCAGCCTCTGGGGGCGCCGGCGGCGTCATCAACTGAAACGTCGTGCTTGCGGCGACGTCGCCGTTAGCGTCCGCGCCCCGATCGGAGGGGGCGACTGCGACGGTGGGCTCTTCCAGTTCTGGCGGCGGCTGCAGATGTATGATGGTGCTGCCCTCGTCCGCATTCGACATATCGCCATCGGCCGGCTCCTCCTGCATGGCCCCCACAGCCGCCTCGCCGCGTGACTCATCAGTTACTGCGGCCATTGCCAGCGTTGGGCCCCTCCCCCCGCAAGCCTTGAGCCCAAATCCGCTACGGTCCTACCTGCCCCACGCTCAAATCGCCCTCGTCCCATCCTGGGCAACGTCCTGGCACACGGTGGGTGGCGACGAGTTCAAGGGCCAAGACAAGATGGCCTCCAGCCTTGCTCATACGAATACCTTAGAAGGCCCTGCGATAAATTGGAATGGCCCACGAGCCTTCCAAATGAGCCCTGTACAAGCCGCGCTCATTTCGCCTTCGCGCCTTTTTCGCGGAGGCTTCGAAATCGCCCGAACAGGCAGTAGAGGGCCCTAAGAGGGGCCACAAGGGCACCGAGTGGGTCCCGAAAGCTTCCAAAAACACTGCAAGATAGCCCCAATATGCCCCCCCCCACGAATGCTGCCTTTATTGTTCGACGCCCTATAGCGGCAATTAACTCCACGTCCATGCCTAAGCTGCTGCCCAGAATTTGCAGGATGCTCCAGGAATCACCAGGATGCTTCAGAGCGCTCCTGGAGGGCCCAGGAGGCCCCAGAAGGCCGAACTAGGCACCAAGATGCTCTCGCATATGTTCAAACTCACCCATATTCGGATCCACTCATACCGGGCCGCTCAAAAGCAGTCTCGCTCATGTTCATACCTGCTCACACTCATATTAGTTCATAGTTTAGCTCCGATTCTCCGAAACACATCTTAAACGCACAGGAACCAATACTGAGGGGCAACGGTAAGGCTGTACCAGCTTACGGGGGAACCATCGAGATTGATTCGGAGATACATCGAGGATAAACCGGCGATACATCGCCGATAAATCGGTGGGGTGGGCTATCAAGCCCCTGTCGGCGATGAGTGGGCGATTGGTGGTCGATGTGCTCCCCCCCCTTCAGATCCTATCCCCCCCCCTGGGTGAAAAATCGACCCTGGACCTATCCTGGAGAGCGCTCTGACCAGAATTTCGTAGCGGATCCAGCCGTGGCCACGCGGGCGCCCCAGGACGATCCTAAACATCTCGAGATCCAGTGATCCAGAACCCGAGATCCTGAGCGTCTCGGCCGGAAGCAGAGAGGCCTGTGGCGGCAGCCAGCCGCTAAAGCCCCACATGTGCGTGGGCGCGCCCCATCCTCGGGCGGTGCGGCGCGCGGCAGGGCCCCCGGGGGCGGGGCGGGGCGGAGGCTCCGCTTCCTCCCCGCGTGCCCCCGCGCGCGCGCACGGCGGCGCGCGCCTTTTGAGCCAAGGCGAATCCCCGGACGGGCGAGGCGCGCCCGGCGCGCGCTGCCCGGTCCCTCGAGGCTGGCCGCCGTGGAGGCCCGGGAGCTCCGACGAGGTGGTCTTTGTAGTCCCGGCGTTTTTCTCCTCGAGTTCGGCCTCCAGGGGCCCGCGGTGGGCACCAGGGGCCCGAGAGCGGGGAACCGCATCCAGGGCCCCTTCCTACGGGACCCGCGTCCTTCGTGCTAGGCTGTCGTCGTCGTCGCCGTCGTCGTCCGACAACCTCGTCGTCCGACGCCGTCGGCATCCGCGGCGGTTGAAACGAGGCAATGGGGCGACGGTAGAGGGAGAGGCGGGGTCCAGGAGCGAGGAGAAAGGACGCACATGGGAGGACATCGCAGTCGAGGGAACGGAACACACAACAGCATGACAGAAGGACGCGGGATGCAAAGACGCCGTGCGACAGGCGCCAAAGTCACCTCCTGCGATCATGCCTGGCGAGAAGCTGTGGCACACTGCTGGTGCTGATCGAAACGGGGCGGAGCGACACACCTAGGAATGAGGGTGGAGGAAGAAGAAGAACATTGCACAATTGCACCATGGCTAAATCGCACCCGACGACGAAGGTTGCAACCGCGAAGGTTGTCACTGCCCGCCCAGGACATCGAGCTGGACTCGGCGATACATCGCCGATAGACCAGCGAAACCGAACGTCCCTGGGCGGGTTGGCTATCGGGCCCCCATCGGCGATGAATGGGCAATGGGGGGTCGATGCGTTCCCCCTGAGCCTCTCCCCCTGTAAATGTTGCCCCTGGGGGCGCCTAGGAAGAAGTCTCGCTGGTCCTTCTGATGATTGCGCGATAAACGCCCCCTAGTCCAGCCAGAAAACATGGCTGCCCATGTTGTACATAGATTGGCAACTCTCTGCGGATATCTGGTTAAGTATGCGCTACGTCTACATCGTAGAGCGGGGGGGCTGGGAAAGGGCATGCCATTCCTTGACAATTACTCCGACGGTAGGACCCCGCATGAGAATCTGTTTAGCTTACCCTTTGCCCTTTCCTCCTCCCCCTGGCGGACACCCTCTCCTCTCGCCCCCTGCACTGCCCTCTCTTCCCCCTTATATTTCTCTTCCTCCTCTTTCTCCTCCTCTTTCTCCTCCTCCTCCTCCTCCTCCTCCTCCTCCTCCTCCTCCTCCTCCTCCTCCTCCTCCTCCTCTCGCGCCACCTCCTCCTCGTCGTCGGCCTCCCCCATGCGTCTTCCCTCCTCATCCCCCTGCCTTTTTCTCCATGTGCACCTCCCCTTCCCCCTCGTCGGGGCAAGCAAATCCATTTTCCTCAGCGCCGTCGCCGCCTCGGCCAGCGCGCGCGCGCGTCTGCCGACGGCTAGATCGCGAAGCCGTCGGGACAAACCTTCGGGCTGGGCCGTTGAGACAACCTCGCAGGCCGCTGGGGCGTGGGAGCTAGCCGTTGGGACAATCCCGCGGGCCTCCAGGCGCGCGCCGCGGCGCTCAGGCGGGGGGCAGCATGAAGCCCAGCTCTGCCGCGAGCTGCTCCGCCTCAGCCCTGGAGTCCACCGCTCTCTTGTCGAACTCCTCGGGCGCCTTCCGCAGGGACGCTGGCGGCCCGCGCTCCAGGAACTCTCGCTCGAGACTTCCTCCATATTCAGGTCTCAAGAGCCCAAAAGTGAGGACAGTTGCACGTTGCGGATGACCCGCTCGGATTCGAACATGAAGTGCGGGCCCCATAGGGAGGGGGCTCCCGCCTGAGACTTCCTCACAATTCACTCACGGACGAGGCTCCCGCTCGATACTTCCTCCATATTCACGCCTCGAGAGCCCAAACGTGACGACAGTTGCACGTTGCGGATGACCCGCTCGGATTCAAACACGAAGTGCGGGCCCCATAGGGAGGGGGCTCCCGCCTGAGACTTCCTCACAATTCACTCACAGACGCTCCCGCTGAGACTTCCTCCATATTCTTCAAGAGCCCAAAAGTGACGACAGTTGCACGTTGCGGATGACCCGCTCGGATTCAAACATGAAGTGCGGGCCCCATAGGGAGGGGGCTCCCGCCTGAGACTTCCTCACAATTCACTCACAGACGAGGCTCCCGCTACTTCCTCCATATTCAGGTCTCAAGAGCCCAAAAGTGACGACAGTTACACGTTGCGGATGACCCGCTCGGATTCGAACATGAAGTGCGGGCCCCATAGGGAGGGGGCTCCCGCCTGAGACTTCCTCACAATTCACTCACAGACGAGGCTCCCGCCTGATACTTCCTCCATATTCAGGCCTCAAGAGCCCAAAAGTGACGACAGTTACACGTTGCGGATGACCCGCTCGGATTCAAACATGAAGTGCGGGCCCCAAAGGGAGGGAGCTCCCGCCTGAGACTTCCTCGCAATTCACTCACGAACCAGGCTCCCGCTCGAGACTTCCTCCATATTCAGGCCTCAAGAGCCCAAAAGTGACGACAGCTACACGTTGCGGATGACCCGCTCGGATTCAAACATGAAGTGCGGGCCCCATAGGGAGGGGGCTCCCGCCTGAGACTTCCTCGCAATTCACTCACGAACCAGGCTCCCGCTCGAGACTTCCTCCATATTCAGGTCCCAAGAGCCCAAAAGTGACGGCAGTTGCACGTTGCGGATGACCCGCTCGGATTCGAACATGAAGTGCGGGCCCCATAGAGAGGGGGCTCCCGCCTGAGACTTCCTCACGATTCACTCACAGACGAGGCTCCCGCCTGATACTTCCTCCATATTCAGGCCTCAAGTCAGCGATGATGATGATGATGATGATGATGATGATGATGATGATGATGATGATGATGATGATGATGATGATGATGATGATGATGATGATGATGATGATGATGATGATGATGATGATGATCGTTCGATGCCGATGATGGTGAGTGATCGTGGGATGGTGATGGTGATGCTGATGGTGATGATGATGATGATGATGATGATGATGATGATGATGATGATGATGATGATGATGATGATGATGATGAGTGGGGAGTGATGGTGATGGTGCTGATGATGCGGAAGAGGAAGCAAAGAGGAGCAGAAGAGAGGGAGGAGGAGGAGGAGGAGAAGAGATCCTGCGCGGAGGGTGTGCAGAGAAAACAATAACCCCACTTAGGATGTGGGGAAAAAAACCCGCCCCCCCGATTTTAGGCCACCGCGATCGCCGCGGCGACCTCCAAAGCCGACCCTGAGGTTATGTTCTGGGCCAGATATCACGCAACGATCTGACTCGGGGCGGCCCAGGCCCAGAGGGGCAAGGCGGATGGCGTGCGCGGCGCGTGCGCGCGGCGGGCGGTCGCCTGCAAGCAGCGGGCGCTCTCTGGAGCTGCCGCCGGCCGCGGCATGGCGCGGCAGCGCGCCCGGCGGACGGCCCAGGGCGCCGGCGGAGGGCTCGAGCTATACGGAGGCCAAGGCCGCGGGGAAGGGCCAACCGGCAGAAGCGCACACTTGTGGAGTGCACGCACATACACGTATTTGCATCCGCTTGGCTGTAAACAAGCGTGGGCACCAACGTATTTGCATTCGCTTGACTGTTACACGTAATTTGCATTCGTTTGACTGTGCTACATAGCTTGCGCCCCATATTTTGCGCCAAATAGATTCTCCTAAACAAAGAATAGATTCACCCCCCCACCCTCCCAAGATTATCGGTACCCCTTTTCGTAATGCAATTTGCACATGATTCTGCCCCATCGCCTGTCCTAAATATGAACTCGTACCATCCCAGTCCAACCGGTATCGACCCCCCCCTGTCATCCTCTGCAGAAAACACTATGCGCGCACACTCGCTTATCAGGATCATCAGTTTTCAAGAATCCCTTGCAACAAATGGGACGAAGTGCGCACGAGTGCGTCGTTGTGCGCGCATGCCGAACTCATCCAAAAACGTTAGGTCTCGGGATGATTTCAAATTCGAGTGTCCAACAAACATATAGACACACACATGGTTTCGCAACATGGACTGTCGAAAAAAACTTGCGCGAACGCGCCCGTGCGAATTCTTGAAAGAACCATCGGTTCTTCAACATTTTCATCACATGCTACCAAGCGGACTTCGCACACGCATGTCGAACTCGTTCGAACGCCCTTGCGCGCGTGCCGTCGCGAGAATCCTTTGCAAACAAAGGGACGAAGAGTACGCGCGCGCGTCGTCGCGCGCGCATTCCGAAATCCTTCAAACACCTTCGGTTTCGTAGCGATCTCAAAACCGAATGTAAAAAGCAACATTCAAAACACATGGTTTCGCAACATCAGTTTTCAAAAAAGCTTGCGCGCGTGCTCTTGCGAATTCTTGAGAAACTCATTGGATTTTCAACATCTTCATGAAATTCTGCCAAACGGGCCTCTGGCGCCGCATGCCGACATCATTCGCACGCCCTTGCGCGCGTGCTGGGGGGTTGCTCCACGGAGATTGCCCAATATATATATATATATAGATATATGTATATATATATATATATATATACATATATATATATATATATATATATATATATGTAAATTTATGTATATATATATATATATATATATAGAATATCCGCCGCCGTGCCGCAGGGCACGGAGTGGGCGTGTCCTCAGATCCTTTGCCGAACCATCAAATCCTGAGGAGTCTTTTAGCGGCCCGGACCCCGAATTCACAAATCTCCTTGGGCTTGCCGCGTGCCCCCTGGGCCCCCCGGAAACTTCCCGCGTGATTGTTCGGGTCCAAGAATGCCCCAGGACGGGCCAATAGGGCCGCAAGATGCCTCTAAGACGGTCCAAGAGGACCACGAGTCGCCGAACGATCGCTCTAAGACGCCCAAGATGGCCCCAGGATGGCCTAAGATGCCACCAAGACGCTCCCAGAGGTCTCCAAGAAGAGCCCAAGAAGGCTCCAAGATACCAGAATCGTTGGTTGCCTTATGTTTATGGCAATTTTTGGGGTTCTCGCGTTTTCGGCTTCCCGACGCTTGAGGGCGGCCCAAAGGGTCTCCAAGATCGCACCAACACGGCCCGAGAGACCCCCAAGACGGCCCAAGAGGTTCCCTAGACGGGCCAAGACGCGCCCAAGATGAGCCAAGAGGGCATCAAGAGGAGGAACACGAACCTAAGATCCGAGCATTTCGCCCAAAGAGGCGCCCAGGTGGCCCCAAGGGGCCCCATAGAGGCCCACAAGAAGCCCCCGAGAGGCCCAAAAGAGGCCCCAAGAGGCTCCAATGCAGCCACCCAGGAGCTTCAAAAGTGCCCCCAGGAGGCCCCAGAGATTCCTCGACGAGATCCGAACGACCATCCAAGATGCCTCAGACCGACGTGGCGGGATGTGCCGATAGCCATTAGATATTGCGCCACATAGATTGCTAGAAACAAACGGTTTGGGGTCCACGTTGGCTAACATCTTTGAAACTACTGTCGCCGATGATGATTGGTGCATTCGACAGGCTTTAAAATCGCGTGCCGACAACCCCAACAGCAAGCACAAGTAACCACCTGCGACAAGAAATATTGCTACCAACAATCTACGGACACATCATCAGTCTCTGACTCTGAGCTTCATAGGGCGCCCCAACGCCCCTGCGGGCCCATGGGGCGACGATAAACAAATATTGTGGGGTCTCGTTGGAAGGCACGCTTCTTACAAGGCTGCACCTACACGTCGTTGTTTTCCCTATGTTTTTTCGTTTTGCTCTATCTGTTTTCCTGTACCTCCCTGTCACAAACGACAAACAAAACACAGCCGAGGTCAGGCAGAACAGCGTTTAGATCCAGCCCTGGTTTCTCATGTGGCATGCCTCTTGTATTCCTGGCTGGCCTCAACTGGCCCCCAGGGGTAGCCCAGGGCAGCCTCAACACCCCAACCCCGGTGCGCAGAGCGCCCCGGGGACGCCGTCCGAAGCGGCGCGGCTGTGCTGAGGCTGGCCCCCCCCTCCCCGGGTGGAGTGGGGGCTGCTGCCGGCCGGCTGGGACACAACCTCCGGGGGCTGTCTGCGCGCAGCCCCCAAGCAGACCAGTGTCAGGGCCCGGTAGACGGGGACTTGGTCGACAACCAGGACATGTCAGTGCTCCAGAAGAAAGCTGCAGCCATGGGTCAAGACAATCTCCAGTCCTCGTTCTCTTTAAGTGGACCTGGCGAAATCATTTTTTTTTTTTTTTTTTTTTTTTTTTTTTTTTTTTTTTTTTTTTTTTTTTTTTTTTTTTTTTTTTTATAAAAAAAAAATCTCCTGGTTTTCAGAGGCCCTGACAATGTCATCCCCCTTCCCTGCCGGATGGTGCACGTCGTGGACCAGCCCGGCCAGAACCAGAGTAAACTCCATGTTCTCCTCGGGGGAAGGCTGCAGGGAGGTCGCGGCGAAGGGGGCGGAACGACCACCACGCGGCAGCCCCCCGCGCGCGCATCTGCGGCTTCACGTGCCAACGGGGACACAGTGAGGGCGAGGAGGAAAAGGAGGAGGACGAGGCGCAGAGGCAAGAGGGGACACGATGAGGGCGAGCGCAGAGGCGACGGGCCAGCCGCGGCCTGCATGCCGCACTGTGTGCTTTTTGATTGGTTTTCTGAACCATCCCATTCCAATGAGATTTATCGGGGCCTCACACAAATAGGCAGCATACTTGCTACAAACACGGATCTCCCAACAATGTTCTTGCGTCATGTCCCGAACTACAAGAAATTATGGATCCTGCTGCTACCGGCATATACCAGAGCGACAATGATCCCGAGAAGCGCCCTGATCCCCTTGACCGCAATTTGGCAGTTACGCCGCATCAACTTCAGCGATCTCTGTACGCCAAGAAAATATCAAGCACGCGCGACCCGACGAGACAAGAACAGGCGAAATGGCGGTGCAGAGCAGAAGTGGTGGCGGATTGAGACGCACTGTGTCAGTCAGTGCTCCTGAGAGAATGACAAGCCGCACCCAGTGCAAAATGAATAGACCATGCGCGCCACGCAGGCGCCGTGCAAGCTGTTGTGGTAAGGCACCTGTGGATAGTGATGGCCGAGGAGACACAAACAAATCAATGTACAAGGACCGTCTCCCCTACGATCAAGACATGCTGTGGGATCGTATGCATACCATGACACTGCTTGCTGGATGCGTGATGCGTATATGCCCCGTATGTGCAAGTTCCTAGGCTTACCCATTGGCCCTAGCATTTGCGCATATTGTTAGGAATACGATCGGAGGCATGCCCTCCCCACCATACCCAATACTGTTTCCTTTGAGATCGGAACACAAGAGGCCGATGCAACTAGAGAACATGCAGAGGACAAACCGTCAAACTGCTCCATTCGGATGGCGACCTGATGGTCGGAAGGTATCGCTGATGCCAACAACGCAAGACTGGAGCGCAGATCACCGCAGCGCTGTTGCGCACCCCTGGCAGAAGCCAGGATACCTCATCTTCCTCATCCTCCTGCTGGTGCTACTTTCGCTGCTGCTGCTCCTCCTCCTCCTCATCCCCCCACTTCCAAGATGCCAATAAGACCTCCTATGTCCCCCCGGGACCTTTCTCGGAACTCCGTCGAACTCAGAAGAACCCCTGGACGATCCTTCCCCTTCCCCTTCTCCCTCTCCTCCTCCTGCGTCTCCGTCCCCCGTCCTCCTTCTCTCCTCCCTCTTTCCTCCTTCTCCCTTCTCCTCCCTCATCCGTCCTCCGTCTCCACCTGCCTCCTCCTGCCCATCCCTTCTTCCCACCTGCCTCCCCTTGAATCCGCCAACGCCGTTGCGAGGTTGCCACATTCAAAGACGTCCGTGGCGGACCCCGGGCGGCGAGTGCTGCACCCCCAGAGTTACGCAGTTTTGGCTTGACGCATGCTACATTCATCAATTGCCTCGCCAAGCAGCACTTCGCAATCTATAGTCCACGCTTGTTTCTGTTAGTAATTTATCAGTTTGGTCGTCCACCATTTCATCGAAGTTACAGCAGTTTTGCCAACCTATTTGTCTGTTTGATGATGTCCAACACGCAGTGAAGACACACATAAACGTCATCGCCACAATTCTGGCACGTCACCTCGAAGCGTAACTGGAGAAGCACTCTCATTGTCCACGTCGCCATTGATGGTCCTCGAGGTCCACGTCCCAACGCAAATGCTCACCTCACGCACAACAAATGCTATGACTGACATCATCCAACCAACCGGACCAATAATCAGGCCCAAGACAACGGCCAAGAACACCCCCAGAGACAACGTGCTCTCGCGGATCAGGAACGGCGGCTCCGCCCCGCCGGATAGGGTCGTGCCGTAGACCTTGGCCTTGAAGTGCAGCCTGGTCTTGGGCAGCCAGATAGTCTGCCTGTGGAAGCCGCTGGTCTCCAGGTCGAACTCCACAATGCTCAGAGGATCCCAAGAAACGGCGCAAACATTCACTTTCGGAGCACCGCGTGGATTTCTGGGATCGGCGCTGGGCCCTGACCCCTGGAGCGCTCCGCGCTGCAGGGGCGGCGCAGGAGGCGCCGCCAGGGGGTCCAGCGCCGATCCAATAAATCCATGCGGAGCTCCGAGAATTTATGCTGGTGCCGTATTTCGATCCTCAAGATGCGCCCACCCTCGGCGTCGGACATCCTCCACGACCCTCCAGAGATGCTCGGGGACACAAGCGTGGCCCCCGACTTGGGCAGCCCATCGTCGCCGGTGACGAACGACAGGACCCCCATGACGAGGGCGCTGTCGGGAGGCTCCGTCCACTCGCCCAAGAAGTCCCCGGCCTGCACGACCTGCAGCACACCGCCGGGGCGGAACTCGACAATCACCGGGATCTCGAGCCGGTTGCCGTCCGTCGCCCAGCGGAGGGGCATCAGGCTGTTCTTGCCAGCTGCGCGCAGAAGTGGCCCCAGGCAAGAGTGACCTCAAGGGTGCACGGCTCTGGGGGGCCGCGGAGGGGCCAAGCCTAAGCGCGCAAGGCTGTGCTGGGGGAACCCCTGTGGGCCGGGGCCGGAGCGAAGGCCTCTCTTGCGAAGGGCCACTCTTACGCGCAACCGATCTTGGTGCGGCCCACGTCCAGCATCAACGAGTGCCGCGAGCCCTCCAAGGCTGGCGGCGGCAACACCACGCCGCCAGCGGCCCGGGCAACGCTTGCCCAGCGCTGGCCTGAGGGGCAATGAAAGGGGGGGAACTGGCACAGGGGGGGAGCCATCGACTTGGAATCGGCGATGCATCGCCGATAGATCGACGATAGGCCCCCGATAGCGACACCACACCTTCCTGGGCGGGGTGGGGCTATCCGGCCCCCATCGGCGATCAATGGGCGATTGGGGCTCGATGCACCCCCCCTATGCCTACCCCCACCCATCCTTGCCCCTGAGGGCCATGGCAGCGGGCGCCTCTCCAGCCAGCTCGCCGCAGCGCCGCCGCCGCCTCGCGCGGCCCCACGCGCGGGCCGAGGCCTCTGAGCGTCGACGCTCGGGCCGCCGCTCGGGCGCAGGCCGCTGGCGGCAGCAGCCAGCCCGCCGCCAGCGCCAGCGGCACCGCGAGCGCCGCCGGGCCCCGGCGGCGAGCGGGCGCGGGGCGCGGCATGGCCCCGGCCGCCCCGCAAGCGCGGGGCGCCTCCCACATATGGAGCGTGCTCCGGGGGCGAGCGGGGCAGACGAGGTGAGACGTAAGACCAAGCCAGGACGAGGATGCACTCGGGTGAGGCTACGTCGAGAATCTCTGAGATCTGGCGGCTCAAGAGGACGTCCTGGGCGCCGCGGGCTTCTCAGAGCGCTCCCGGAACGCTCTGAGACTGTGGACCCAGAGATCCGATGCCGTGATCTTTTCAATACGGGGTCCCTGAAACTCTCGACCCATTGCCCAAGGCTCGCTTTTCATCCGGAACAATTTTTTGACGGTCCCGGGGCCCGGTGAGGGCCCCTGGAAGCGGAAAGCTGAAAAACATCCGTCTAGATTTGTTCCATTCGCTTGACCTCTGTGGAACGGATCTGTCCTCGTCCTCACCCGTCCGGCGACGAGCACGAGTGGCCGTGGCGGGCATGGGCCGTGGCCATGGGGCCGCCGTGCGGCCCCAGCCGCCGTCCGGCCGCGGCCCAGTCTCCTTCTTCCACCGGGTGCGGAGGGCGGGGGAGGAACGGGTGGGGGTGGAGGGGAGGGAAGGAGAAGAGAGGGGCTGTAGATGGACAAGAGAGTGGAACCCTCGGCTCTGGTCCCCCCTTCCCCCCTCTTTTCAACGTTGACCCTGGGCATTCGGGAGCACATGCTCGAAAGGACAACAAAAGTGGACCCCCCAGGGCCTCCAGCCGGCCAGACGCCAACTTTGAGTCTGGGGGGAAGGGGGGGGCGAACATGGGGTCGAAAACGGAGGGGTCTCACTTTTTTGTCCTGTTACTGCAAGGAGGGGGCAGCGACGTCGGCCTTGTTTCGGAGGCTGGGTTTTCCTCGTGCCGTGCTTGCAGCAGTTGCACGAGACGTATTGGCTATAGTTCTTCAGGCCACACAGGAGGCAACTTTCATTGATCTAATGCAAGCTTTGTTTGATGTTCGATCACTCGCATTCTCCGTCTTCGGAGCCTCTGCGATAGCCCAAGAGGCCAGCCCGCTTCGCGCGCCGTCGGATCTTGGCGATTCCTTTCAATGACGAGCCTTTCTTGATTATCACTGCGAGTTGCGTGCAACACGCGAGCCTCGTGCACAAGCGCACTGGTGTACACGCGCGCGGAACGGCGGGCGGGCGTTCGATTACGTGGCGTCGATGGCAGTGGATGGTTCTCCATCGTTGCCTTTCCGTGTGCCTACAGGCGGACGGCCGTTCGGTCATGTTGGGTCGAAGGTAGCCGCATGCGTTCGGAGGCTCTTTGGGCTGGCTCCGTTTTTTGTTTTGGGATGCGTAGGTGGGTCCAGGGGTCTCGTGGGGCCTGCCCGTTTGGTGACGCCTGCGCGCGCACTCGATCGCATCCACCCACTCACTCATCCATCCAAGAGATCAAGCGAGCACGCGCACATAGAGAGCCCTGGAAAGCTTTGGCAAAATCTGGAACGCTCCGTGACACGCTGGGGGGGGCCTGTGAAGCTCAAGGGGGCGGTGCAGGGCTGAGAGAGCCCTGGGGGACCCTGGATGCTGAACGCGACGGCTGTGGAAGGCCTCGAGATCAGCTTCGGGTGGTTCTTGGATGCCGTGGGGAATCTGGAACGCATCGGGACCCCACTGGGGAGGCGCTGGGCTACGCTCGGGGGCGTCCAAGAGGGTGGCGTCGAAGAGCGGTGTTCGCAAATCATGACCCGAGGCATGTGCGCGGACCAAGGGAGAACCAAAGGACGCATTGAAACAAGACGATGGGGACATGAGGTCTCGGGAGATATCGTGAAACCGGCCGTGATATCCCCCCCTCCTGGCTATCACTCTCATCTTGGTCGCTTCCGAGCTGGGCTACGCGCCAGGGCCATGGGGGGGGGCGCGGGGGCGCCATGGGGGCCTCCGAAGCCCTGGGGGAGGCCGCCAGGCGACCTGCGCGACCCCAGACGGGTCTTACGCGAGATGGCATTTCGACCTTGCGCGGCAGCTTGCGCGGGCCGCCAGCGCGGCACGCCACATTAGAGACGAGGGCACTTACGCGCTACCTTACGCGGGCACGCGGGGAGCTTACGCGCCAATGTCGGCGCAAACGATCCTGTCCTTTTGCGTCGCTCAAATCTCCGAACCAAGATGCATCGAGGACAATCACTTTTTTTAGATCGGCAGCGCCATCGGACGGGGGCGCAAAGGTCAAGACCGGCGGGGCGCGCGGAACGAGCGGAAAAGCAGAGAGCGCCCTCGGAGGAGGGAGGAGGAGGCCCGACCGCCGAGAATCGACGGGTGAGTGGAGCGCAAGATGCCTCAAGCACCGGGGACGGGGTGTGTCAAGTAGAGGGGCAGCGCGGAAACAAGGTGCATCGAGGAATAAGATATTACATGATTTCTTGGATCGGTGCTGGACCCCCCTCACCGTCGCGCCGATCGCGCCAGGGGCGGCGCTGGAGGCGCCGCCAGGGGGGCCCAACGCCGATCCAAGAAATCCGCCGACCCTGTGTCGGCGTGTGTGAGGGGCTTGTCCGTTCCCGTCGTTCGTTCGTCGTCGTCTCCGTCGTCTCCTGTCCCTGCGCCCAACCTTCCCTGGGCCGGTCGTCTCCTGTCCCTGCGCTCCCCCCTTGCCTGGGCCCGTCTCCCCTCCTCCCCTCTCCCCCTCTTCCCTGGGCCCGCCGCCGCTCCCCCCCCCCGCTTTTCCTGGGCCTCCCCCCCTCAAGAGCAACGTTGTCATTAAGTCGAAGGGAAGCCACTTCCTTTTGATCCCTCCCCTGCCGGGGGGGTCCCTTTCAGCCCCCTCCTTCCTCCCCTTCTCATCCACCTCTTCTGCCTCCCCCTCCTCAGCCTCCTCCTGCTCCGCCTCCTACTCCCCCCTTCCTCCCCCTCGTGTTCCTCCTCCTCCTCCTCCTCCTCCTCCTCCTCCTCTCCCCTCCTCTTCCCCCTCATTACCATCATCCCCACCTTCGTACTCCTCCTCCTCCTCCTCCGACTTCTGCTGCCGCCGGGTTTACTCCCCCCCCCTCCGCGACATCATCATCGTCACCGTCACAGACATCATCACCGTCGTCGTCATCTTCGTCCACCTCCTCGTCATTGTTCTTCTTCCTCCTCCTCCTCCTCCTCATGCTCGCAACGCTGTACCCCCCCTGCCTCTCTCCCGTGTCAGCCCTCCCACTCCTGCACTATGCGGCCCTGCTCGCCTCGTCCTGCTCCTATTCATTTCCCCCCTCTCCTCCTCCTCCTCCTCCTCCTCTCTCCTCCTCCTCCTCCTCCTCCTCCTCCTCCTCCTCCTCCTCCTCTCCTCTCCTCCTCCTCCTCCTCCTCCTCCTCCTCCTCCTCCTTCTCCTCCTCCTCCTCCT
Source organism: Prorocentrum cordatum (assembly GCA_963575745.1). Classification (NCBI taxonomy): domain Eukaryota; class Dinophyceae; order Prorocentrales; family Prorocentraceae; genus Prorocentrum; species Prorocentrum cordatum. Next base: position 440,369 of record CAUYUJ010004558.1, on the reverse strand, counting down.
CCTCCTCCTCCTCCTCCTCCCTCCTCCTCCTCCTCCTCCTGCTCCTCCTCCTCCTCCTCCTCCTCCTCCTCCTCCTCCTCCTCCTCCTCCTCCTCCCTCCTGCTCTCTGACGTCCTCCGCCTCCTGCTCCTCAACGTCCTGGTCCTGCTCGTCGTCTCCGTCTGCAACGTCGGCGGCACCGGCCGTAAGGCCTTTGCAATCCGCGCAGATCTCCGAGAAGTTATGTTTATGCAACTTTTTGATATTCGACGCAAGGGCCAACGTCGAACGCACCACGATTCTGGGATGCAGGTGGGAGGACAAAAAATCTGAGGCAACCAAATCAATCCCACCAACTCTCTGTGCTGAAATAGAAGACCGGATCATGTAATCCAGCCTTCCTTCTTCCTTTTGGGAGTTGGGCATGACCATACTCCTATCTGGTTGCTGGAAGACGTCACCCCGAGCCACGCAAAGACAATGTTGGGATAATTACCGTCGGGATGGAAATTTGGTCGACGAGAGGCCTGTAGCAAACCTCTGGTGGTCTCATGTGGTGTCCTGGGGGCTTACCGGTGGCCTCCAGCTACCTCTGGAACCTGTCTAGGCAGCTGGGAGCTTCGGGTCGCGATGTGGACGGCTTTAGACGGCCTCTTGGGGCCATCTGGGGCCGTCTTGCGGCACTCTGGGAGTGATTGGGACTCCATTGGGTCGTTTTGGGGCCTCTTTGGGTCGTCTCGGGGCGATCGTTGGCCCCCCGACGTAGAGAACAAGTGGAAATAACGACTCGTTAAAACACTTTAACGAACAAGTATGTTTTTCGCTTCTTGGGAGCCTCTTGGGGAGTCCGTTGGGGCCGTCTTGGGCCGTCTTGGGGGCCTGCGGGGCCGTCTGGGGGATCAGTTCGGGCGAGGTGCGCGTGCAATGAGTGAAGCAGGTGTGGCAGGTTTCGGGGCCATCCCCGTGGTTATGATCATTGGAGAAGTAGTATGTGTACGTTCTCATTCGCTCTGAGGCTCCGCCGCTTCCTTCCTCCTCTTCTCCGCCTAATTCAAGCTTCGCGCGGCCCGCTTAGCTTTGACCAGAAGAGGTGCGCTCTCGACCCGCGGATCAAAAATGTGTACGTTCTCATGGTCAGCGATGGTTCCGAGTCGGCGTCGGAGGAGGCGAAAGAGGCCAAAAGATCCCACCGAGGGCCCCGAGAACGACATCCCCGAGAGACTCTCCAGACAGCCGAGAAGGGCCCAAGACGGCACCAAGATTGCCTAAGATTAATATAGCCCAGAGAGGGCCTGGCAGGAGCCCAAGGCAGCCCCAAGACAGCCCCAAGACGGCCCAAGTAACCCCCATGCGAACCCCTCAAACAATAGGGACGAGAGGTGTCACATGGTACGGCCTTCTGGATGGTGCTCGAATGTCGTTGCACAGAGTGCTGCGCTGGTACGGTGGCGGGACTTGCCGCAAGCAACTGGATAATGTGAGGACCTGCTCTGTATAGGTACCGTATACGAACGATTACGAGATGCGAATGTATATACATGTCGCTGACAATGTCCAACGTCGAACCCAAGCCGAACATTAGCAACACACAACACAACTTTTGACTTTTGACCACTGCACGACGAAATTAGCAGCCAGCCGACACAGCACGTGTATTACACATGCAACACGTCATACGTTCAATGAGGGAATGCGCCCGTCATCGCTCGCCTGCCGCAGAGAAGCCCATCGTGCAGCCCTGGGTCGCCGCCCGCAGATGTTGGCCAGTGCGTGCGGAGCGCTCTTCTGACCAGCGCTCTGCTGCACGGCCCCTCCTCCGAGCTGTAGCTGGACGGGCCATGGCCGTGCAGTTGCAGTGCACGCACCTCGTGATTCGATCTGCCCGTTTAACCCAGCTTGGAGCTGACCTGCACGCCATCTGGAGCCACGTGTAGCGCATTGTCGCACTGCGCTACAACTGAGCATGAACGTCGAAACGCTCGACAAACGGCTCGTTCTGGAGGGTGATGACCATGGACAGGTCGTGCAGGCACTCATACATAGTTCGCCATGTTTGGCCAGACCTGAAGTCTACTGCCGCGTCGCCCATCAAGCCTGAGAGCGTGGCCGAGTTTGGGACCGAATCGGGATCCCACTTGCTCCCCTCGCAATTTAGTTTTCCAGGCCAGCACCGCGGCTGGTATATCGACTGGCGAGATATCTTGAAGCGGCGATAACCCCACAACCACAATAATGAGAATAATCTGCTTGCGGGCTGCGGCGAACGGTCGACGGGAAACTCGGCCGAGAGGATCCGAGGCGGCCCCGCACCGGAAGCAACGAGATCTGAGATACAAGTCTTGTCCATTCCCTCCAGATCGATCTTGAGCGCATCGGGTCTCCCATACTGGCGCCAGATCGCCACGCAGCTCGTGGAAGAGACCCTGTGAGTACGCATGTTCGTGTCGCGCTCCTCTTGCTCAGTGTCCTGCAACACGCTGCTCCAATCAGGGCGCATCGTGTCCTCGCGAAAAAAAACCTGGCTACCATTCATCTTCCGCCTCCTTTCTTCTGAGATAACGACACTGTGATGCAAGGATAGCTGCCCAGAGTCCAGAAAACGTGCCAACCGCACGCGCAAGTACTGGAATGATGATGGCAGCGCCTCAATCCCAATGATTCGTACTCCTAGTGACAACATCACCAGCGCATCCAAGCCACCGCCCATCCCCAAGTCGATAAGGATAGGTTTGCGAAGCCCGTTCCAGTTGCCACCAAGACCAATCGCCTCCAACGTTGGAAGAGAAGTCAACTCGGGATCGATGCTATGCTTAAATGTGCCCATAAGGTTGTATCTCATAACAGCCTGTGTAATGCCAGTCAACGCGAAACATATCTGCGGATGTAGCAACCGATCCAAACGATCCAACAAAGCCTGTGCTTGATTGTACATTCCGAGCCCATGCTCAGAATGCTCCTTACCACCGTCAGCGAGCCCCATGAATCCGCAATACACAAAAAGCATGCGCCCGATCAAACAACCACCTGGCCATTGTCCATCCTTCTGGCCACGTTTCAACAATGAGTTTACGCGTTCGATGTCTAACACGCAGCGACCAACATCCAATTTAAACCAAAACAGCGCTTCATTCCAAAGCTTGTCGTCGCAACCCTCCAAAGCCTCCCCAACATCATATATGTACAGCTGGCTCTGGTCAGCCACAAGTTGCCCAATAATCTCTGAGCGGCTTTGCACCTTGAAGTGACACGAGCCGTCGCTGCCAAAACTGAAACTTCCGAAACCCATGCGCTGAGCAGTCTGCGCACACTCCACCCAACTTGCCCCAGCCGACACATAACAACACCCAGGGAATGCATCAACGCCGTCTCGCCGCTTCCATTCACCTGGCAACGCGCCGAAATTTATGAATCTGCTCCCTAAGCTGCGATCCCCTGGCTCAAACTCGTAATAACAACACTTGTGGAACACATCCAAATTCTGACAGCCCTGTTCGTATGGCAAAGCGAACGGATCTTCGCATTCCGTTGTGTTCCACCTGCCCCATAGTAGCGGGGCCGTCGGGGGCCATCGCACCATGCAGATTCTTTGCCACCATCAGTGCCCCCCCATGCAAGACCATAACCTTATAATAACAACGGCGACATCAAAATTTCCTAGCACGTCGACAGTAGCAGTACTGATGACGACACAGGGGATACGAAGAGACACGCGTAGATGTAGCATTTGGGGTCGAATCTGTTTCAGCTCGGCGCGCTCAATCAGATAGCCTTGGTGTGCAACATATACGTTGCACACCAAGCGCGTCGCAACCCTATAGCTTCACAACACACCAAACTACCGACCGCGGCGTCAATATGCATAGGCAAAGGCGTGTGCCCACGACCATAACACACAAACACACACGCATGCACGCACACGCACTCCTTCGCGTCTTTCGTGCTTGTACTGGTTCATGCGTTTTCGGGTACTTCCATGCTACCCCACGCTCAACAAATATTGTGACACAACCTTGAAACAAAATATTCAAACATTACATCACGCTGAGTTGCGCGGCAACCCGTCAATCCAATTGTCATGGCCTGCCTGATCTAAGCGCAACAGAGTTGTAATCCATAGATAGCGTGGCGTCTTCGTTGTGTAAGCCGAACCTTTCTGGGTCAATTCCGATCATTCTGGGTTTCGCCACTTTTGCTGGCGCTGGGATTTCCCCTAATGGGCTGCATGGCATATGATTAACTGCTAGCTGCTGCATTCCGCTATCGAGCGCTACATTCAACACTGTGTGCTGCATTGCATTTTGATGTTGCTCTGTGGTCCAAGCACGGTGCTTCAATTGCCAGAGCACAAACGTGCGCATTCGCCTCCCTCGGCGTTTGTGCTGGCGGCCGCGCCAAAATGGCTTGCCCCAACGACCAGCGGCCATACGATGCTCTCGGCAACCACCGTTTGTTTGACTCGTCGCGCGTTTGGTGCCCTTCTTTCGGCCTTGGTTCCCGCGGCACCGGTGACTCCTCTGCGTGGGGGTCCCAAAACCGTGCGGTCACAGACCGTGCGGTGACCTCTAACCCCCCAAAGCCCTCACCGCACGGTCCGTCACCGCACGGTTTTGGGACCTCGGAGGCCCCATGCAGGCGAAAATCTGATCAACAAACTTATCATTAAAGAGATCTGGGCCAACTTCCCGGAAGTTTCTTAAAATCAGCCTGGGCCAACTTCTGTTGTTAATGCTGGAGACACGAACGTGCTCGAGGAACTGGGCCAGCTTTCCGGCAAGTTGATTAAGAAACGCTGGCCCAGCTTTTCAGGAGGTGGTCTCTAGATCGGATTCTCGACTGTCGTCGCCCGAGACATCCTCGGATAACGACCCACGTCCCACAACCCGCCCCGTCACCCCGAGGCCCCACTGACTAACCGCACGGTGCGGCCACCACACCGTCTGGGGCCCCGCGGGCGCTCCCTCTGCGAGCACGACCGCGCAGCACGCAGCCCTGCAGCGGCCGCGGACGCCCCGCCAGAGATCCACCGCCATCGCACGAGCGAGCGCGCGCGCGCCGCGCTTCGGAGGCACAGTCAGCACCCGTGCATCCGCACGCCCGTTCGCTGCCGCGCCAAGCGTCGTTCTACCGCGCCTCCGCGAGCCTGCTCCTGATGCAGGCCCGCGGGCGCCCGTCGGCCCTTTGGCCGATGAGCGTGCGGTACCTGCGCACGCGAATGCGATCGTCACCCCGGCCTAGGGCACAGGACCCCACGATGCCCTCAAGATGCGTGCATGAGGCTTCCAGAGCGTGACTCCTTGCTGCTACACATCCCTGGTGAAGACAACCCGCCTGGCGGTTGTCTTTGAATGAGCTGGTGGGCATATTTTTGGTCCGCGGGCTCGCGAAGCAAGTCCATTGTCGGGCAAGCTGGCGGGCATACTTTTTTTGGATTTGCGGCCCGCAAGGAGAAGTCCAGAGGGCGGAATGACCGAGGCTGGGGCACAGCGCAAGATAATTGGCGCGAGAACGCGCGAAATGCACCTGCAAACAAATTAGGAAGAGGGGCGGCCACAATTGGGCCACCACCGAGCACAGGCCAAACCCACAGGTGGGGCCGGACCGAAACCCAGCCGGAGGCACGCAGACCCAAGCAAAAGCTGCTGGGCGGATACCAGCAGAAGAGGGCGGCCACGGATGGGCAGACAGAATACAGGCCGGACCCGCAGGTGGGGCACCGACCGCATCCGGAAGAAGAGGAGGGGGCCGGGAAAAGAGCGCAACGGGGAGGAAGCGCGGCGGACTCACTCACGTGGCACCCAGTGCGTGTACGTCACTGAGAACGCCGATCACTCACCAAGCCACCGATGGGGGGGACGCCAGTAGACACACGTCAAGACTTCGAAGACTTCGACAGGTGACGCACAAGGTAGGGCCTTCAGCCAGTGCCTCTGCATCACGGCCCGCACTCACACGGGCAAAGCCTGGGTGGGTTTATTTCAGCCGACCGCAAGAGAGGGAGCCCACGGGGGGCCGCGGGAACCATGGCGCGGTGTAGTGCCCCTCGGACCCAGGAGGTGGCACAAACCGAAGCCAGAGCCATCCTCTGCGAGCAGGACAGGTGGGGCGGTGCCTTCAGCCGGTCGACCCTGTCCGTCGCGGGCCGGCAATGCGGCCAAAACCGTGGGTGGGCTTGCTCAGCCGACCGCACGGGCTACACGCCCATGAGACATGGGGGTCTAAAGTAGTGATGATCGTCCCCGACGGCGAAGAAGGGGGAAGCCACTGCGCATAGCTGGACTTCAAGAAATGGGGCACTTGGAGGGGCCGCGGCCAGCGTCCTCTGTGTCCCGGCCCGCACTCAGCACGGGCAAAGTGCCTGAGTAAAGCATGACGAGGAGCGGTGGGGAAACGCCTTCAGCGAGTCGACCCGGTTCTCCACGAGCTGGCAGCGCGGCCAAAACCGTCGGTGGGATTATTGCAGCCAACCGCGCGGGCTATGGGCCCACGAGGCACGTGGGTGTCTATCGCAGCTGCGGGGGGTGTACCTCGATCCCAGGAGGTAGCACCGGACTGAAGCCGCGGCCCGCCGCTGCGGTGAAACAAACCCCGCCACAGGGTGGGCCGACAGGTGTTGGCCGCTCGGTGGGAACCCATCGGCCCTGGGGCCAGCCGCGACTGACCCTGCCTGTGTGCGGCGGGACCTGTGATAGCCGCGCTTCTCGGGCGCTATGCTGTGGCGGCGAGGAAGGGGGGGTAGCAGCCGATAGCCGCTGGACTTGTGCGCAGAGGCTGTGGCGACGAGGAAGGGGGGGCAGCGGCCGATAGCCGCTGGGCTTGTGTGTGGATGTGGCGACGAGGGAAGGGGGGATGCAGCCGATAGCCGCAGGACTTGTAAGCGACAGAAGAAGAGGGGGAGAGCGGCCGATAGCCGCAGAACGTTAGCCAGAAGTGGGAACGCCCAAGGAGGAGGACAAGCCACGCCTCCGGGGGGTCCCACGCGGTATACGGGTGCGGCTAGCCTTCCATGAAGGGGGGCACCCGCTGTCCAAGGGGGCCCTAGGCCGTGCGCCTTGGGGGCTCTGGGCTGTGTCGGCCCTGCTATGGGCAGGGGGCCCCTGTCAGGCCAGTTGCCGCGCTACCAGCGTGCGAGTTCCCTTCCTCGCTGTCGCTTGTCGGCGTATTGCTCGTCACTTTTCGGGGCAGTCCTCTTTTCCCTGCTACCCCAATCGGCGCCTCTCCATGAACTCTCCTGGCGGCCCCACCCTTCCCAGCGCGGCCTTGGGCGCCATGGGGCTCCAGAGCTTGATGCTCCCGACCAGGTTGTCTCCCTGTAGTCGGTGTGCGCTGGTGGGGCAGCTGTGTCTGCTCTGGGCTTGCTCCACGGGCGTTGCTGGTCAGACCCGATGCGCGTGCGAGAGGAAGGGGCCTGCTCGCCGCAGCTTGTCCTGTCGGGGGGGGGGCCGGAGGGGTGGGTATTGTCCTGCTGCTGGCGGCCCATGGGCATGGGCGGCCCTCGCTATCTTGTCCCTTGGGTGCGCTGGTCCTTGCGCTGCGCTGTAGCAGGCTACGATACTTCTCAGTGACCTTTGGCCATTCCACTCGGAGCTGGTGGGCCCTTACCATCTTGTAGGCGTCGTGGCCCGCTGCTTCCCACGCCCGCAGAAATTCTTCGCAAAGCTGAATTGTGTTCCTCTTGGGGTCCGAATGGATGCGGGCCCGGGGCAGACCTTGCAAGCTGCCTGCCCCATGGGCCCACGCCGTCCACGCCCCGTTGAATGCGCCTCCGGGCGTCTTCTGCAGTCTGATGGCCTTCTCTTGGGCTGGCTCGTCTCTCTGGATGTCGGCCTCGTCGATGGACCTCATGCGCATGGGAAGCCCCCCCAAGGGGTCGTCTTGATGCGGAGGTGGGAGCGGATCTGCCTGTGGGCGAGGCCGTCTGTCAGGGCTGCTGTCCTGCCCGGGGCCGGGCGCCGGGCGGGTCTCGCGCGCGGGCGCGGCGAGCTCAGGGATAGACTCCTGGCGGCAGTCTGGCTTGCCCCCTGCCCCTCTTAGGCCCTGGTTGTCGCGGACTTTTTCCATGTCCGCCCGGGGGCGGGCCGTCGCGTAAGGCGCCCAGGTGGCCGCCTCCTCCTTTGAAGGGGGGTCTGTCCACAGCGCTGTCCGCCTGTGGGGGCCATCTCTGTCGCTGGGGCCGTGGGCTTCGGTCTCCTCGGCCTGCTGCGGGGGACTGCCGACCATGGTGGCGGTCCTTTCTGGTGGGTTGTCCTCATCCCAGTCTACCTCGAATGGGTTGTCGCCATTGCCGTGGGCGTCCCTGTCCGGGGATGGTTCCTCCTTTATCCCCTTGCCCGCCTTTGTAGCTCCCGGGGGTTGCTGGCGGAGGCCATCGCCGGGGGCGCGGTCGTCCGAGGCTGCTGGGCGCTTGCGCCAGACTGCGGCGGGGGAGTGATCTCCCGTGCCACTGTTGCTCCCGGCGCTGCGTTCGCCGGCGAGGAACTCCAGCGTTCCCCCTGCGAGGTCGTCCTTCATTGGGATAAGAAGCGGTGCAGCGTGTCCAACGGCTGCCGCTGGGGGCCTTGTCCTCTTTGGCTGCTGAGCGAGTCGGAGAAGGAGCGCCGGGCCTCCTGGAACTTCTCATTCCTCCCAACCAGCTGCGCGATGGCATTGGCTGCGGCAGCTCTCTGCCCGTCCCGCGGGACGAGAGGGGGATGTCCATTCTTGGGGATCTGGTCCCCGTAGATGGAGCCCAGGAAGCGTAACAGTTGGTTGTGTGACCATTCCGATTCATCGCTGTCTTCGCTAACTTTGTCTTCGTTCCTTTCCCCCCCGAAGGTCGACCATCGGATGTAGACCTCGTGCTTCCATTCCAACAGACACTTCGCAAGTTTGCGGACTGGGCTGTACGACTGCTCCCCCTCAAGGCGGAGGGTCGAGTACGTGGGTAGCTGGGGTGCGTTGGGTGGTGGGAGTGCTGGCAGGGCGCACCTGAATGTAGCCTTGTCATCGGGGATCCTCACTGACCGCGATCCGTGCCCGGGGGGGGTGCCTGCGGTGGAGCCCTCGTTCGTAGCTGGGCTGACGGGGGAAAGGTGTGCTGTCATGTCGTAGATGTCCCAGTCCTCAGTGCCTTCACTAGTCGCCGCCATGACGGGGCTGGAGGGTTATATCTCGTTCGAGCATGAGTCCAGCACTTTGTTGAGTGCGCTGGGTGCGATGTCCCAGATGTGCACCAGGCGTCTCCTGCAGGCCCAGCTGGCGTTCCACTGTCTTTTGATCCACAACGATGGCATTGCTTCCCACTCTGGGAGACCTGTGCGGTCACTGCACTCGGCGCCTTCTTCTGGGCGCCATATGAAGCACCCCAGGGCGGGTGCGCCTGCAGGCCACTCGAGACATGGGGAGTGTGGGGGACAAAAGCCGCACTTGGCCGAGTAGCATTTGCTACGGTGCGCCTCTGTACCGAACCTGCCGTCCGATAGCCTTTGCGGTGGAAGCGTGGTGCCTACGCCTGTGGGGAGGTAGTGGCGCGGCGTACGAAGTAAGAGCCCCTTGAGGGAGACCGAAGCTTCTGTGTCTTTTGGCTCCTGATACCCAAGTGGTAGCCTGTCCAGGGATGGGAGGGTCTTCGCCCTCTTCTGCTCCCGGTTGTCTTGTAGCCTGCGCTTATGCTCCTGTAGTAGCCACTGCATGGACTTCTTGCTGATGCGCTCCGAGGGGTCAGGCTCGGGGAGGGGAATGCCTTTCTTCTCCAATGAGACGACCCAACAGCGTTCGCAGAGCCATCTGCAATTTTTCCCCTTCGTGTGCGCCTGCAGGCGGTTCTGGGCAAGTAGCTTCCGGGTGTAGTCGTCTTCCCAGGTGCCTGCAGAATTGTGGAGTCCCAGGCTGTGGCATCCGTCGCAGTTGTAAGTGGCCTCCTTCTGTAGCCTGCTGAAGCGCCCATCGTGCACGACGGGGGGAACCAGCGTTGTACCTGGGGCGGGTGAAGCGGGGATGTCTTCGTCGAGGCGATGGTTGGAGATGGCCTTTCCTCCGCCTATGTACTGGTGGGCATACGCGAAACGTCAAAACGTTGGCCAACATAACGAACGAAGCACGTCGTAAGGAAACGGCAACATCCCATTCCATCCCTCAACGCGACGTTACGATTCACTGTGCTGCGCCGCTGCGCTGGTGCTACATCGCGTCACGCTGTATCCCGTTTCATCTGTATACCACGGGACAATCAAGGGATCACCACGGGACAACCGCAAGACAATCACAGAACAGCCGCAAAGCAACCCCGCGCACTGCCCGAGACAACAACGGGACAACCGCGGGACAACCCCGCGCACGCCCCAGAGGTCTGTGACTCATTTTTGCGTGACCTGGGCCTATATTGCTAGGCGAAGAACTCGCGCTGCTTCGCTTCGTCCGCGTGCACTTTACGCAAGACACGAACCGAAACCCAAACCGATTTCCTGGTTTGGGGCCTCCGTTGCACTTCGGCCTCATCCCCCCAACCCTCAATCGATCCAATGGGCCCAACCGATCCGATGCGCGTGGTACCGTCAAGGGACCCGCAATCTACCCGGGAAGCGACACAGAAAGCTGTTGCGCTGAACGCCTCAGGGGACCATACAGTGGCGGCTTTTTGATGTATGGCCGTATGGCAGCCCCCTCGGGCATGCTGGGGTTCAGGGCGCTAGCAGCAGGAGGCGGAGGAGGTGGAGGAAGAGGAGAAGTGCGTCAAAAGGAATATGATAAGCAGGGGAAGAATGATGAGGAGGTGCAGGTGGCGGCACTCCGCTGCATCAATGGGCGAGTTCTTGCTTGAATTTGCGTGGGTAAGGCGAAGTCCTGTTTGAATCTACGTGGCTCCGCACCCCGCTTGGCCCCCGAGAGGCCCAAAAAACCGTCGACAGTGAAAAGATGCATGGCGAGGTTTCGCCTGAGTGTGCGTAGCGCGTCGCTCCTCTGGCCCGCACACCTCGCAGGGGCGCAGGAGAATGGTGGCACAGGAGGGCGATGCCAAATTTGGGTCTGCGTAGCTCGTCGCTCCGACGAATCCCGCTCCCCGAGGGGACAGGAGCGCGTCGACAGTTGTACGGTTGACAGCACCCGAACAAGGCGAAGTTTCATTTGGGTCGGCGCAGCGCCGCACTCCGCTGGACCTCCCGGGGGACTCCACCAGAGGCTCAGGAGAGTGGCGACAGTGGTGTGCCTGACAGCGCCCAGGGGAGCGTCAGAGAAGAGGACACGAAGAGTGAAGCGATGAGGGACGAAGGATGCACAGATGAGGTGAGGAGGCGCGAGAAAGCAGTGAGGAGGAGCAGCAGTGCTCTGCCCCAAATGAGAATCCGACACTTGTTTGTCGTAGCGCTGGCGGACGCTCCTCGCGGTCGAGGCGGCACACTGGGCTACGGGATCACGAATTGAGCACCAGCGGCGACAGCCAACAAGAAGGGGTGCGGCCGCGGGGGAGGCAATGGGCGGAGGCGTGCGCTTAGATCGGGTATACTTTCGCGCGCAGAGCATCCAACACAGGAGGGCTGGGGAACACACAGGAGACGCGAAGCTAGATGCTAGAGGAGGAAGGATGAGTGGAAAGGAGGAGAGGTTAGCGGCATGTGCTCTAGCCGAAACGAAGATCCAAGCAAAGGAGGGTAAGGGAAACATATGTGTAAACGTTTGCGACGACACTTGTGTTTGAAGCCTGCCAGAAGTTATGGGGCGACTGCAAGAGAACGATAATGACAACCGTTACGGTCGACTGTGTCAAGACCCGTGACGAGGTTGACCATATCGGTGACGATTCGACGGCGGGATGCTTTTATGAATGCGATGCGCTGCGGTGCAGCCGCGCCCCAACGCCAGGCCCTCGCTTCGCTGCAAGCCTGGCGCTCGAACTGCGCACCGCGGACATCGCCGGCCACGCGCGGCCTCAGCTCAACGCCCCCCGCCCGATCCATGCTGATCCGCTCGGCCTGGCCCTGGCCGTGATCCTTGTGGGCCTCCAGGGGCCCCCGGACGCCCTAGCCCAGGGCCATGGTAACAGGAAGTCTCGATGGCCGTCCCTGGAACCTGGGGCCCGGGCCAAGTCCGCCCAAACAAGAGCCAGGTACGGACAGGAAGAACACCTCGATGGTCGACCCTGGAGAACCTTGGAAATCTTTCCAAGATCCACCCAAAACAAGGGGCCATGCAAAAACAACAAGCCTCGATGATCGACCCCTGACAGCCTCGGAACTTCTGGCCCCAGTCCGCAGAAACCAAGGGGTCAGGCACGCGCCACAAAAAACTCGATGGCCGATCCTGGAGAGAGCCGCGGCCTTCTTGCCCCCGGTCCGCAAGCCAAAGGGCCACCCTCTCCTCCGACGTCGCATTTTTTGCGTGACGTGGGGCCCTGGGGGTCTCGACCCTCTCCCCCAAGGCTGGCTTTTCATCCTGGGTAATTTTTGATGGTCTCAGTGCCGGGAGACAGCCTCCAGATGCCGAAAGTGTGCAAGACCTGCCGCCGCGCCAACTGAGGGCACGGACGCGCAAACAGAACAATTGCCTCGGTGATCGGCCTTCTCTCCTGGAAGAACCTTGGGATCTCTGCTGGCCCTGGCCCCGTCCCGTGAGCGCGCGGCGGCCCCACTGGTCGAACCGGTCAGGTCCACGGTCCGATTGAGGTCCGATCGGCGGATCAAGTCAGAGCTTTTCTAGGCTCGTGGCACGCCGGTGCTCCCGCGCAGGCTCGGCAGCGCGGCCAGCCGCGCCGAGGCCACCCGCGAGGCAGGGCACCACACGACTCTGGACAGGGGCGACGACCGCGTGCGAGCTGCCGCGCATCCGGCCGCCAGGAAGCGGGAGGTCAGCGCAGCGGCCGCCTCCGGGTCACGCGACAAGCTCTGGGCTGTCGAACCTGGAACCTGATCCTCGCTCCTGGGTCAATCCTGGATCCTCGAGCCACAGATTCGTCGATCCTCGAAGGGTCGGCCCCGAGGGCTCGGAGGGCCCCGGCCGCCAAAAGCGACTGTTCGGCGCGCCTGTCCGCGCCCCGTCGCTGGCGTCGTCGCTGGCGGCGCCGTCGCTGGTGCCACGAGGTCGAAGGTTTGGATGTCGTCTTGTGTACATACGCGCCAGAGCACATTATCAATCCTTGACTCGTCCAGCGCTGACACGCGTACGAACCAGAAGTCGGAACCAGTACCCAACCATCGAGAGCCAGCTGGGCCATCGAAGGGCGGACAATGACCCATGCTCGTCGCGCATGCCACACATCACGCCGTCCTGTGCCATGGCGCGCTTGTTCGACCAAGGCTCATCGGCTTGGACATATCCAGGATCTCACGGCGGGTACGTGGCGAATTGCGATGCAGCCTGAGGCCTCCGCCGCTTGGTCGACATGACGTTTGAACATGCGCTTGGGCCTGGCTGCGCTGACTTGTAAAGCTTAGGCTCAGGGTTGCGCACAGACAGTCCCTCCAGGTAGTCCAGGTCGGTCTCAGCAGCCCCCGGAGTGGTCCCAGCTGGCCTCCACAGGACCCCCCGAGTGGTCCGGGGTGGTCTCAGCTTCCCAGCCCTGGGGCGCGGAGCGCCCCAAAGGCGCCGCTGGAGGCGGCGTCAGGGTGTTGAGACCGCCCCGGCCTACTCGGGGGTCCTGTTGAGGCCAACTGAGACTACTCGGGTGGCTTTTTAGGCCAGCCGGGACCATCTGGGGGGCTGTTTGCGCGCAGCCCGAAGCCTTACAGGCACCGACGGGCGCATTGTTGTGATGATGCGTCCACTGTTGCGCGCGCCCCCTCGTAGGCTTTGTGAGGCAGACCGGTCCTGATCGTCAGTAAACCCTTCGGTGCGGGAGAGATCAAGCCGCTCCCGCTGGCTGGTCACTCAAGCAACAACGCCAAGAACGAGCGAAGCGCCTCGATGGCCACTCTCATGAGAATTCTCGGACCGTGTCCTGCGTCGAACGGGGGGGGGCTCTTAGCCTCCTCTCCCTCCTCCACCTCCTCCTCCTTCTCTCAGACATCCGACGCCGACTGCCCACTCTCGCTCGGCTTGAGGTTCCTGGGGGCGTCGCCTTAAGATCTCATTATGTGGGAGGGCCTCAGGGGCTCAAGTGGAGGATCAGGATGAAGATGAAGATGAAGATGAAGATGATGATGATGATGATGATGATGATGATGATGATGATGATGATGATGATGATGATGATGATGATGATGATGCTGAGGAGGAGGAGGAAAAAAGGAGGAACAGGAGGAGGAAAAAAGGAGGAACAGGAGGAGGAAAAGGAGGAAAAGGAAGAGGAAGACGATGAGGAGTAGGAGAAGGCAGGAGGAGGAGGAGGCAGGAGTAGGACCAGAGTAGACCCAGGATGCAACAACGATGCTGCAATGCACCCTCTCGTCCCAAGTCCCCTCCTCGTGAGTCCGAGAAGATACCCCTTTTCACTGCGGAAAGCGGCCGCTTGGACGCCAGCGACCCAGGGGCCTGCCATTCAGGCGATGGCTCCGTCTGAAACGAACCCGCCCTCCATCGGCCCAGCCGTAAGATGTGACATGCAAATGCGTGGTGGGATCGTCGAAGCCTTCCATGTTCAATACTGATCCCGTGATGCAGCGGAACTGGCCTCCAACCGTGAACGCGTTTCTGATGTTCAGCTCCTGGTCATGGAGTTCGATGAAATCTCAGACGACATCTTGTTGAACAGAAGCAGCCCTCCATCCGTGTGGTATTTGCACAATTCTCAATTTCGGGTCGTGCACCGTGAGAGGATCTCAAGAGAGAACGCCATTTTGAGCAGGAGACGCCCTCTATCCGTGTAGCTGTTGTCTGGGGCCTTTCCGCACAATGTGCGCGGAGCGAAGGCGATAACTATATTTGAAGACCACCCGCCTTCCACCCGTGCAACTGTTGGGCTGCTGGGCCCTTTGAAAACGAATGCGCCCGTGCCTAGGGCGATAATCACATTTTGAAAGCCATTTGGAGTATAGATTATGATGCCGACGCGTCGTGTGAAGTGCCCACGAAGAGTTATACCTGTGTTCAAAGACAAGGGATGGATGATGATGGTGATGGTGGATCTGATGACGATGACGACGACGATGAGAATGATGATGATGACGATGATGCTGATGATGATGATGATGATGCTGATGGAGATGAAGATGATGTTCATGATGAGGCTGATGATGATGCTGGTGCTGGTGCTGGTGCTGATGATGATGATGATGATGATGATGACGACAATGATGACGATGATGATGATGATGATGATGATGATGATGATGATGATGATGAGGATGATGATGATGATGATGCTGATGATGCTGATGATGATGACGAAGACGACGATGATGCTGATGATGATGATGATGAGGAGGAGGAGGAAGAGGAGGAGGAGGAGGAGGAGGAAGGAGGCACAGCGTTCCCTGGGGAGGAGGAGGAAGGAGGAGGAGGAGGAGGAAGAGGAGGAGGATGAGGAGGAGCAGGAGGGAGGAGGAGGAGGAGGAGGAGGAGGAGGAGGAGGAGAAGGAGGAGAAGGAGGAGGAGGAGGAAGAGGAGGATGAGGAGGATCAGGAGGGAGGAGGAGTAGGAGTAGGAGGGGAAGGAGGAAGGAGGAGGAGGGAGGAGGAGGAGGAGGAGGAGGAGGAGGAGGAGGAGGAGGAGGAGGGAGGAGGAGCAGGAGGAGGAGGAGGCGGAGGAAGAGAACCAGAAACGAACATGTGGACATTGCCCGACTTCAAACGATGACCGAATTTGGTAGCAGCGCAGAGCGTGCATACGGATGGGCGAGGACGAGGAGGAGGAGGTGGAGGAGGAGGAGGGAAGAGGAGGAAGAAGAGATGGAGGAGAAGAAACCTGGCTGTTGCTGCTCTTGCTGCTGCTCCTACCGGGCCGCGGTACATGGGTACGGGGATGGGGGAGAGCAGGGGATGATGACGATGGTGATGCTGCTGCTGCTGGCGATGATGATGATGATGCTGATGATGATGATGATGCTGATGCTGATGATGATGATGCTGATGCTGATGATGATGATGATGATGATGATGATGATGATGATGATGATGCTGATGCTGATTCTGATGCTGCTGATGATGATGATGGCGAGGAGGAGGGGGAGGAGGAGGAGGAGCAGGAGGAGGAAGGAGGAGAAGGAGGAGGAGGAGGAGGACAGGTGAAAGGAGATTGGAGCGTCGTAGGGAGGGGGGGCGCGTCATGTCCTCATAAACGACGCCGCTGCAGCCATCGACGAATACCGCCGAAAAGGCGATTCGACAGCCTGCAAGGCAGCACGATCTAACGAGGTCGAATCGAATGGGCCCGACTCTCTTGGCGAGCCAGACGACACAGATGAATATCGAACGCTGCGTGTTCGAAAAGCTTCGGATTGGGTGTGGATCAGGCCCAGAACGAGAGGGGATCCATAACAAGGGGGCAGGGAGATCAGACTTTAACGGTCTACGGGCAAGCATATGCATAGTCGACCAGTGACAAAAGCAATGCTTGAAGGATTCGCGATGCCCAGGACACCTCCAGACGCAGCCCCTGTACGGGTTACGCATCCTCGACTCGGTGATCCAACCCCCTCCCCAGGTTTTGATGCAAACACTTCGCCAGGATGGCGGGATCCGATGAATCGCCGATACGACGGCCGACCCGTCCACCCTGACAGCCTCGGCCTCGTGGGTCCCGAACGAGCGGCACAGGCGTGAAGCCATACGGCGATGCAAGCGGGATGGGGAGCAGAGGGCCGATCGGAGGAGGGAAGGAGAGAGGGTGGCTTGCGGCCGCAGGCGCGGCGCCGGGGAGCTGGGATCACGGTCCGCGCCCCCGTCGCCGTCAGCTGCGGCGGGGTCGGCGCGACTCCCTCCAGGGAAGGCAAGAGGCCCAACGCGATGATGACCAGCGCAGCGCGCTGCACGTCTGGAAATGCACGAACTGCCCGCTCCCGCGGGTTGGAGTCACCAGCTCTGGCCGCTCGCTGGAGGGTGATGGCCATCGCCTCGGAGCAAGGCGCGCAGCCGAGCCATGACCATGGGGAAGTGCCTGCGGGCAGCGCTACGCAGGGCAATGGCCTCGGACCTCCAGCACGAGAGAGTCGTCGCAGCCGCGCGGAGGCGAGCCTGGCACCGCGTCGAACCTGAGCGGATCGACGGGCCCGAAGCCTCGGGCAGCTCGTGCCGCTCCCAGTCCCCCATTCAGGTGCCAGGGAGCCGGAACAGCTTCGGCAGCAGGGAGCGCTCGATCTTCCTGAGCTCCACCGGCGGCTCGAGCCACTGGGCCTTGCATCCCAGGACTGCGATGCAGCGTTCCGCGTACAGGAGGGCAGCAGCATGGGCGTCCGCCCGCGAGCGAGCCACTTCCCCCGCCCGCTCCTGGAACTTGGCGAGCGGCGCCTGCCACAGGGCCGCCGGCTCCGCTCCGGGCCCCAAGGGGCGCGCCAAGGTACTCGAGGACCTGGCAGACATGGAAGTCGCACTAGTCCTCGCGCGCGCCCGCGAGGAGGAGCCGCGCCTGCTGCGCCAGGAGCTCGGAGAAAGGAGCCCCGACGGGGATGGCGAAGCACTTGGCAGCTCTGATCTGCAAGCCTGCCGCCACCTTCGCCATCTTGAAAACACGGGCGATGGTGCAGAGACCGCGGCGACCGAGCACTCCAGCTCCAAGATCATCGGCGCGCCATCTCGTGCGGTCTCGGCCCTTCGAGTCAATGTGGGTCTCCATGTCG
Organism: Prorocentrum cordatum; assembly: GCA_963575745.1. Lineage (NCBI taxonomy): Eukaryota > Dinophyceae > Prorocentrales > Prorocentraceae > Prorocentrum > Prorocentrum cordatum. Next base: position 422,710 of record CAUYUJ010004558.1, on the reverse strand, counting down.
TGGCCGAAAGGGTGAGCTGCCGAGACGTGCAGCGTGCCGCTTGCGGGGTCGCCCTGCAAGATGCCCGAGGGGGCCGGGGGGGGGGCAGCGGGCGGGAGCGAGTGGCGGCAAAACATTGCGCCCTCTCGTAGTTGACCCGCAGGGCCGCCTGGAGGCCGAGTGGCGCCATCATCTGCTGGGTGGCGAGGAAGATCCAGGCATGCTCGAGGCTCGGGAAGGCCTGGCCGAAGCTGAAGGACGTGAGCATCGGGAAGTGCCGGCTGGTAGACCATTTAGGGCACCGACGCTGCTGTAGCCCCCATCAGGCGCTGTGTCCTTTGGGGATCGGCTGGCGGATCAGAAAAGGCATTGATGTGGCTGTCGCTCCCCGCGCGGCACGGTGCCCTTTTGGCGTGGGCTGGCGGGCCAGAAGGGGCACCGATGCTCTGGGCCTTCGTGGCAGCGACGCGTGAGTAAGCGTCGAGCTCGGCAGTGTTGGGGCAACATTTGCGGCCGCGCAGGAAGCTTTTGCGCGCGGGGGCGCAGTGGATCTCGGCCGCGCCCCCCCTCTGCAAAAGTCGATGGTCCACGTGACTGATTTCTTCGAACTGTTCTCCAGCGCCAGCGGCCTACTCTGTCCGGGCCGCCGAATGACTTCGCGAGGGCCCTCGAGCCGCGCGCTCGCGGCAGGCAAGATCGCAACGCTGTGCTTCCAGCAGCTGCACGCGGGGAATCCAGCCATCTGCCAATGCCTCGCAAGAGCCAGGGTTCTCCTGCCCATCCTGGAACTCAGCCTCGCTTTCGGACCGAGCCCGTCTGGCCCAGGTGTGGCGCGGCAAACCATCCGAAGCGCCAGAGCGATGGTGGGCTCTGTCGGCGGCTGTTGGAGGCTCCAGTCTACGTCTTTAACGCCGAACTCGTCCAGCTAAATCTCCTACGCCTGTCCCTTCTTCATCTCTCCCTGCGACGGCTGCGGGTCCAGGGGGGTCAGCCGGCCGTTGCGGAGCGTCCGTGGCTCCAGACCGCGGTGGAGGGCCGGGGCGCGAAGTCGACCTTCCGCATCGGTAACTCCAGCGGGGGGTTCGATCTGGATGACCTGCGATGCCCGCGGGCAGCTGCGCATCAGACATTTGGCCAGCGTCGGATCCTGTCGCCGCACCGCGCGCCCCAACTGCCTCCGCATCATGGCCGAGGGGGCCTTGCCGCCCAGGGCGTTCCGTAAGATGGCGCGTCGACTGGCCGCTGCAACGCGCTGCAAAAACCGCCCGTGAATGCGAATCCTTGCGGGCGGGGGGGCGATGCTCGAGCAGGGCCGCCTCTTCGTAGGTCTGGACCACCGGGCCGAAGCGAGGGCGGTCGGGGATGAAGTCGGGGATCAGCGCGACGTTGCCCGAGGTCTGCCGCTCTGGCCTCGGGCGGGGAGACCAAGCTGAGCCGAGCTGCTGGGGGCGTGGCGTGATCGGAGAACCCCTGCGCGTATAGCTCATGCGCAGCGCCGTGATCCTGCCCATGCTGCCGTGATTGTGCTGGCGCCCGCCGAAGGGCACCGATGCGTATCTTGTCGATCGGGGTGGCGAGCTGCCGGCCTCGGCGCGGCCGGGCGGGCCCGGGCGCGACCGTCTCCGTTGCCAGTCGGAGAGCCTGCTGCCGGCGGCGACCGCGGGGGTGGAGAGCAGCGCGGGGCTCGCCGCCAGGAACGAGCGGGCCCTCCACCTCGGCGTTCCCACCGTGGATGAAATCCCCCGAGATGATGACGAAGTGACCGTGGGGGCCGCCACCCTTCGTTGGAGGCCCGCGCGGATAGCCCACGCCGCCCTAGCACCCTGCTCACGTGACAGATCGTGGTCGCGGATGTTCCGGTGCGTCACGAAGTATCCTGCTTCTGCCCAAGCTTCCACGACAGCGCATGCTCGCAGCGCTTTAGCACAAGCATGGAAACGCGATCGAAGGACAACTCCAGGACGCTGCTTGACAGGGAAGATCGTAGCAACACCTCCAAAGGCCTCCCGATCCACGGGGGGGGAAGAGCGCGAAGAAGAGGAGGAAGATGAGTGACTGCCGTCGGGGCCCGAAGGGGAGTTGTCCAAACTGTGGAGGAGCTGGTGCTCCAAGCCCATGCGATCTATCAGGCCGCGCAGGCGCGCGGCCGACCCGCGGACCTCCTGCGTGCCAGCGATGGCCCCTGCACGGAGAACGGGGCAAATGTAATCGAGCTTCTTCTTAGCAGTGCGCAGCTGGTGGTGACAGAGCACCCTCGCGTTCCAGGGGGCACAGCGCAAGCCTGGGTTCTCCATTGGCTTGCTGAACAGCCGCGCGATGGTGCTAAGGAGACCAATCTTCCTGTCCGGGTGCCAGAACTGCCGCCGCCGTCGGTTCCGACCCCGCGCGGTTGAAGCCGAGCTCCTGCAGCGCAGTCGGCGACCAAGTGGACGTGGGGGGGTGGCGGCGGAGGTGGCGCTCGAGACCCGCATGAAGGCCCTTCGCGACATGGTGATGGAGCGGGCCATCTTATCAACGAAAATGTTTCTGTCGGCCCCGACCATCCTGCCAAGCGCCTTCGCCGGACGATTGTGGCGGATCTCATGCGCCACCTTCGTGCGGCTCTGGTCCGCGCAGACGTTGATCGGCGCCGAGGGTCCTGCTGGAGTGTCGGTTCGGAGCTCGCGGCTTTGTCCACGGCCGATGCGCGTGCGTAGCAGGACCTTGCGAGCCCGGCGAACTCTCAGCTCGGTAGCGCCTCTGCAGTGGGGCACGCTTCACTTGCCCAACGGCTCTGCCTCAACGGCGTAGTCAGCCTCTGCCACGCCTGCGTCGGCAAGGCGGGGCGCGGCAGAGGCGAGGAAGTTGGCCTTCGGCAGGTCCTCCTTGCAGCGAGGAGCCGTCGCGGCCGCGTCGGACTCCCACCTTCGACAGAAAACCTATATCCTCCCTGATGTGGGCGGTGATCTGCCTGATCCACCCTCTGCTCGACCGCGCCAACGCGGGACTCCATGGTCGAGGTGATGTGGGCGACACCAGCCGTGAGGGAAGCGTCCATGCTGGCGATGATGGCGGACTGGGTCTGCTGGAGGACGGAGTGCTGGTCGATCGGCGGGCCACCAGAGGCAGCAGCGGGAGGAGGGCCCGGAGGAGCGAAGGCGGGCGGGTGGCCGCGCGCTGGGGCCATAGGTGGGTTGCCGCATGCCCTCTCGCGTTCGTCAAGATACGAACGCCATAGGTCGGCTCCTGCACCACCGCCGCTGGGACCTGGGCGACCGCTGGGGGCAGCGCCAGCCGATGCCGAGCCACCTGAGGCCGTTGGGGTCGGCTGCGAGGGGAGGGTGGGGACCATGTCCGAGTCCAAGCCGTCGCGCTCCGTCTCGAAGGCCGCGTCGGCCGCCCGTTGGCGCATCTCTGATTCAGTTCGGGGGGAGCGCCCCGACGACCAGCAGCACGGGCTCCAGAATCCACAGGGGCGGCTGCGCGTCGACGTTCAGCTTCCTTCGCCCTGTCCTTGGCCCTGCGGAGCTCGGGGACACGGGGGCGGTCCGAGCGGCTCTGAGTTTCCGAGGTGGAGGAGCGCGCAGAGCGACCGCGCCCGTCATCGGAGGAGCCCTCGCAGCCAGCGCCAACAACGCGATCATGGCCAGACTCCGCCAAACCGCTACTGGGTGAGTGCACTAGCCCGCGCAGGAACTGGAAATGCTTTAGTTTACCAGCGCTGGCTGATGCGGAGGTGATCGTTGTGGATGTTGCTCCGACAGGAGCTCACAGAACTCTTCTGGTCCGACCTTGGAATAGTGGTACCCGTTCTCTGCCCGAAAAACGCATGCATCTTGAGCCACAATGGCTACGGAGGACAAGTGAAAGGAGGAGGAGGAGGAGGAGGAGGAGGAGGAGGAGGAGGAGGAGGAGGAGGAGGAGGAGGAGGAGGGGGGGAGGAGGAAGGAACAGAAGGGATGAGGCAGAGCATAGAAGAGGAACCCGAATCCGACCGACACCCTACCCTGCCCCTCCGACCAGGCCTCGGAGAAGCCGAATGTCGAGAAGAGCAGAAGGGATGAGGAGGGGTAACTAGGAGGGAGGAGCAGAAGAGATGAGGAGGAGGACTGAAGAGCATGGTTTGAAGTCTTTCAGTCTGAAAGCGGCCTGATCAGGGCTGGGCTCCAGGAAGGTCCGGGTTTGGCTCAGATCTGAAGGGGGAGCAAGGGGAGGAGGGAGGATGGAAGGATAAGGGAGCATCCAATGCTGGCCCTGTCCTCGCTCGGGAGAGGGGCAACTCGAACGGCCTTAGGCCGTTCGAGGTGTTCCTGCTCTCCGGAGCTCACGGGCTTGCTCCCCAGAGTTCCAGAGAGTCTCTGAAACTCTGGGGAGCACAGGTTTGCTGCGGCGTTTCGTTCAGTTCTGCTTCAAGAGAGTCTGCTCTGCCCAATTTGTTGCAGCACGGTCGAGCTCCAACTTCCGCGCTTGCATATGCATCGGCGTCCATTTATAACACAGCCTTGGTTTTCGATATTAAACCCACCGCTTGGCCTTCAAATGCCCGCTCTGCCAATTCCGTGTGGGGGTGGGTCGGCAAAATCGACGAACTTGGCGTGGGCCAGCACTAGATAGCCACTCTCCTGTCTAAGAGCATGGGTGTAGTTACCCCTGTTCACTGATTCGCCCAATCTCACGGAGTCCCTGCTGTGCCCGCCCGCAGCGTCAGCGCCAGGGGGGGAATGCAGGTCACGCCGCGAAGCGCGGAGCGCCCTCTGCCCACGCACGCTGGCAGCCCTCATCTGCATCCCCACCCTCCTCCAGGAGTCGTCGTCGTCCGACGATGTCGTTGTCGCCGTCGTGGTCGTGGTCGTGGTCGTGGTTGTGGTCGTCGACGTCGTCGACGTCGACGTCGTCGTCATCGTCGCCGTCGCGCGTCGTGCGTCGTGCGTCGTCGTCGTGCGTCGTCGTCGTCGTCGTCGTCGTCGTCGTCGTCGTCGTCGTTCTGCATCCTCGTCGTCCTCCTCCTCCTTCTTCTCCTCCTCCTCCAGCGGTCTGAGGTGTCTGAAGGCCGTCGCTGGTGCTACGCTATGCCCATCAATTTTCTGCGAGCGGGGGCCGTGCGCGCGGCGGTGCGATTCTGTCCTCGGCAAAGGGCGAGAGCTCACAGCAGGCAGTGAACGCGATCACGTGCAAAGAGGCGTGCGCTAGACGCAAGACTCGTGGCGGAGGAGAAGGGGGGGGGAAGGCACGAGGGTGGTCACCCAACCAGCTGCACGTAAGTGGCGGGATTCCCAAGCGCCCCGAGGCACAGGGAACGGACACACGGCAAGTTCTTGTCGTGACGACCCTGGCGTTGGCTTCTGATGCCGCGTGGCTCGTGCAACCTTGAACGGTTGGCGGCTTTTCGATCGCCAGGCCGTTCCATATTGGCCCACTCTTGGCCCACTGGCGGCAATCAACCTTGAACGCCCGCGGCGGGGTCGCCGCCGCGTCGACACGACACGAGCCTGCCGTATATCTGGGAAATTGCACGGCAAGGGAGCCGAAACCAACTGACCGCAGCAATTTGATTTCGCAACCCCCCTTACCCCTCCCCTTCCGGTCCGCCCGATATACCCAACTCTCCGACGTTGTAACTTTTGTTCAGCGCGTGCTCCCGCAGCTTCTCGACCCCTGCCCCTGGGGTCGTCTTTCATCGGGTCTTTTGACAAACCTGGGTCCGGGGCGAGGGCCCTCGTCCCCCATGGAACAAAAACGGAAGTCTTGCTTTTTTCCACTGGACGTTGGACGTCTGGGGGCGAATGCAAAGGTCGCTGTCTGCGCCTCACAGTGTCGAGTACGTGCGTAGCCCGAATTCCCCTGTACTGTACACGCCAGGCTGCTCAGGATGCCAGCAGGGGCTGGGGGAACGTCCGCGAAGGGCTCCGGCTGGAGGATTTCCGCATCGGCGTGCTGGCGCCTCAGCTAGAAGCTAGAGGCCTCCTAGATGGGGTCGGAGGATCGAGCCGCATAGGCGATGCATCGCCGATGCATTGGCGACGCACCCGCGACGCCAGCGACGCATCGGCGACGTTGGCGTGGAGAAAATCGGGCTCCACATCGAGCCGCGTTGCCGATGCATCGGCGATTCATCGGCGATGCGGCGAGGCCCTTCAACCCCACCTACTCCGCCCCCATCTGGGAGGCCTAGATCAGCAGCCCTGGAACTCCGACGTCGCGACCTTTTCACGACGTGTGCCTCGGAGCTCTCGGCCCTGTCCCCGAGGTTGTTCCTCCTCACGGCTCGTTTTCTGATGGCCCTGGGGCCTGAAGGGCAGCCTCCGAACGCCGAGGTTGCGAGAAGAAGCGCTCGCGGTGCTTTCTTCCTCGCGACGCTGGAGATCCAAGGCGCTCGGTCGATCTATCGCGAAGTGAGATCGGCAGCCTCCGCCGCGCAGGCCTGGCCGGGGCGTGACCTGCCGCGCGATCGGTGATCGCCACGACCTGAGCCGAGGGAGTGCGAAGGCGCGAGGGAGGAGCGGTGCAACACACTGGCTTTTGCAATTTTTTCCCAACCATCCTGTGGTGTTGGGTCCTCGTTTTGAAGAGACGGCGCCCCGCATCTCCTCTCTCCTCTCCTCCTCCTCCTCCTCTTCCTCCTCCTCCTCCTCCTCCTCCGCCTCCTCCTCCTCCTCCTCCTCCTCCTCCTTGCCTCTGCCCTCCGCATTTCTCTGTTTCGGCACGCCCGGTACAGCGCTTCGTAGCCCCGTAGGAAGCTCCACCGAAGGCCTCAGTGCCAGGGCCCGCATGCCGCCACCTCGCCATTTCGGCATACCCATCACACGTTTCGTAGCCCCACAGAGAGCTCCACCGAAGGCCCCGGTGCCAGGGCCCGCATGCTGCCACCCCGCCATTTCGACACGCCCCTCACAAGTTTCGTAGCCCCATAGGGAGCTCCACCGAAGGCCCCAGTGCCAGGGCCCCCATGCCTCCACCTCACCATTTCGGCACACCCCTCACACGTTTCGTATCCCACAGGGAGCTCCACCGAAGGCCCCAGTGGCAAGGCCCGCATAGCACCACCTCGCCATTTCGGCACACACACCTCACACGCTTCGTGGCCCGTAGGGAGCTCCACCGAAGGCTCCAGTGTCAGGGCCCGCATGCCGCCACCTCGCCACTTCGGCACACACCTCACACGTCGCGAAGCCCCATAGGGAGCTCCGAAGGCCCCAATGCCAGGGCCCGCATGCCGCCACTTCGCCATTTCGGCACACCCCTCACACGTTTCGTAGCCCCATAGGGAGCTCCACCGAAGGCCCCAGTGGCAGGGCCCGCATGCTGCCACCTCGCCATTTCGGCACACCCCTCACACGTTCGTGGCCCCAAAAGGAGCTCCACCGAAGGCCCCAGTGGCAGGGCCCGCATGCGGTTCCATCTCCCCATTTCGGCGAACCCCTCACGCGTTCCGCGGCCCCACAGGGTGCTCCACCTGAGGCCCCATGGGGCAACGCCCGCATGCGGTTCCACCCCCTCATTTCGGCGAACCCCTCACGCGTTCCGTGGCCCCACAGGGTGCTCCATCTGCGGCCCCAAGGGCAGCGCCCGCATGCGGTCCCATCCGACATTTTCGCGCACCCCTCGCACGTTTCGTGGCCTTAGGCGGCACCACCAGAAGGCCGCAGCGGCAGGGTCCGCATGTCGGTGCCGCCCTATTTCTGTAACCCCTCGCACGTTTCCTAGCCCCAAAGAGAGCTCCACCGAAGGCTCCAGTGGAAAAGTCCGCCTGCCGCCGACGAGCAAATCTGGCACACCCCTCAAACGTTTCGTGGCCGCTAGAAGGATCCACCGAAGATGGTGCTCACAACTGCGGTACACATCACTGCTGATGGTTGGGTCCTTCGCCGGTTTTTGTTTTCGTTTTGGTTTTTGCTTTTGAATGATTTTCCATAAACAACTTGTCTGCAAGGGTTCTGTATAAAATTGTCTCTTAGGCGTTGCTTAGAGTCTAAGCAACCACCATGAGGTGCGATGCCGGATCCCGAATCGGTCGGGCGACGTTGTCTCCCATTGCCTCCCGTGGCCTCCCATTGCCTCCTGTGGCCTCCCGCCTTTGTCATTCAACTGACTTCTTTACCAACCCTCAATGTGCTGCTGGGCCCTCGCTCCCCGAACCATTCCGGCGCACCCCTCGCACGGATCGTGCCCCTCAGGGAGCTCCACCCGCGGCCTCAGTGGGCGCAGACGCATGCTGCCCCCCCACCCCCAGGTCGGCGCACCCCTCACAAGGACCGTGCCACCCCCCAGGGAGCTCGACCTACGGTCGCAGTGGGCGCAGACGTATGCCGCCCCTCCGCCGATTTCGGGACACCCCTCCCACAGATAGTTCCCCACAGGGACGCGAATTCCATGATCCTGCGGCGCGTAGAATGCCCGGAGAGGGCTGCATAGGGTTGGAGGGTTGGGCCCTTCGCTAGGCTACGTCAGAGTGCGGGGGCCGAACGGTCATTCGTTGTCCCTTGGTGCGTGGCAGGAATGGGGTTCCGTCCGGCGGATTCTGCTTGTTGTGTTGTTGTCGCGTTGTCGTCGTCCTCGCCCACGACCCACCCGCGACCCACCCCACCCCGCGACCCACCCGCGGCCCACCCCGCGACCCACCCGCGGCCCACCCCGCGCCCGCCCCCTCGCTCTCATCCGCAATTGCGAGCTGCTGCGTATGTTACTATTGGGGGCCCCGCGAGGCAGGTCGACGTGCCCAGCGCCCGCGCGGTCGGCGGGCAGCTGGGGCCCGCGCGCTTGCCCTCCCGCGGCGGCGGCCGCAGCGGCGACGCCGCTCGCACCGGCTGGGAGGTGGAGCGGCCGGGGCCTGCGGTCGGCTGCGACAGGGAGGTAGACGTAAGCAGGCGGCTGGATTCTCAGATCTCGCGCGCGGCATGTGGCCACGCGCGTGTCCAACTCCCGCCCAGGCCTGCCACGTCGTGGCACTTTTAAGGAGAGACGGTGCAGGGCAGGGGCGCAAAAAGGCCACTGGCCGCCCGTGCCGATCCTCGGCCGATGGCGCGGGCCCCAGGGCCCAACAGCCCCCAGCCCGATAGGCCTTCCTGGACCCCCGACGCCGCGATTTCTCTACGTCGTGGGCCCTCAAAGGTTGGACCCCGAGCTGTTTTGTGACGGTCCCCGGACCCGATGAGGGCCCCGAGAGGCCGGGCATCGCCCACGATCTCCCGTCGTGTCTTTTTCACGCCGGGAGGGCGTCCGGGTGTCGAGGCTCCCCCGAGCGCCCCCGAGCGCTCCCAGCGCCCCCCCCCCCCCGGCCTGAGGGCGGCCGGCCCACGCCCGGGCGGTCGAGGCACAGCTCGCCCAGCTTCTCGCCCAGCGTGGGCAGCCGCAGCGGCGAGCGCGCCGCTGGCGGCAGGCCGCCGGGCTCGCTGGCCCATGGCGCGTCCGCCGTGCGCTCCAGCAGGGCGGCGTCCGTGGTGATCTCCGAGCCGCGGGGCGTGCGCAACACGGCGAGGGCCGGGCGGTCCTCTGCGGCGGGTGGGCGGGCAGTCCTCGGCCTGCGATCGTGGAGGGCTCCGCGGCTTCCGCTGCCCCTGGGCTCTTCGGCGGCAACTCAGATGGGCGCCGGAAAGACATGGTTCTTACACGAGATGGCATAGCGACCTTGCGCCGCGACTTACGCGGGCAGCTTCGCGCGAATGTCGGCCCAGTTGGGCCCGTTTCCTTTTCTCGTCGCTCATAGGAGGGCCTCCCATGCAATATTGCTGGCTCTTGTGGGTCGACGCAGATCGAGGATAGTCGACGCTAAATCGACGCTGTTCGACGCTAAATCGACGCTCATGGATACTGAATCGCCGCTGTCTCATCGATCGCCAGACGCTAATCGACGCTGGCGCAATCTAAAGACGGAGTACGAGGACACAGACGGCTCCCATGATTTGGTACCGAAAGACTTGCGCTGGAGCTTCCGCGAACTCTTCAAATTTATCCTCGGATATTCCTGGATTCGCCAAGATTGATCTTGATGTACGTCGACTTGTCTGGATGTGTCTGGATTCTTCCCCACATCCAAAGTGTGGTTCTTGTTTTCTTTGGAAACCCCGAGCAGGAACACACAGGACCACACACTCACTCACACTCACATTCACTCACATACAGACCATCTTGATCACCTTGACCATCACTCGATCACACACTCACTGACCCACTCACTCATCAATCGCATCATCCTCATCATCCTCATCATCCTCATCATCCTCCTCCTCATCATCATCATCACTCATTCAGTCATTCACTCACTCACTCACCCACTCACTCGCTAGCTTGAATATGGAAGAAGTATCAGGCGGGGAGCCTCGTCTGTGAGTGAACTGTGAGGAAGTCTCAGGCGGGAGCCCCCTCCCTGTGGGGCCCACACCTTCTGTTTTTAGTCCGAGCGGGTCATCCTCATCCCTGTAACTGTCGTCACTGTTGGGCTCCTGAGGCCCGAGTATGGGGAAGTATCAGGCGGGAGGCTCGTCTGTGAGTGAACTGTGAGGAAGTCTCCAGCGGGAGCCCTCTCCCTATGGGGCCCGCACTTCATGTTTTTAGTCCGAGAGGGTCATCCTCATCCCTGTAACTGTCGTCACTTTGGGGCTCCCGAGGCCTGAACATGGAGGAATGATCAGGCGGGGAGCCTCGTGTGTGAGTGAACTGTGAGGAAGTCTCCAGCGGGAGCCGCCTCCCTATGGGGCCCGCACTTCATGATGTTAATCCGAGCGGGTCATCTTCATCCCTGTAACTGTCGTCACTTTTGGGTTCCTGAGGCCTGAGTATGGAAGAAGTATCAGGCGGGGAGCCTCGTCTGTGAGTGAACTGTGAGGAAGTCTCAGGCGGGAGCCCCCTCCCTGTGGGGCCCACACCTTCTGTTTTTAGTCCGAGCGGGTCATCCTCATCCCTGTAACTGTCGTCACTTTGGGGCTCCCGAGGCCTGAATATGGAGGAATGATCAGGCGGGGAGCCTCGTGTGTGAGTGAACTGTGAGGAAGTCTCCAGCGGGAGCCCCCTCCCTGTGGGGCCTACACCTTCTGTTTTTAGTCCGAGCGGGTCATCCTCATCCCTGTAACTGTCGTCACTGTTGGGCTCCTGAGGCGTGAATATAAATCATTTCCAAATTAGCCGGACGGCTTTTCATGTGGGGTCTTCCCGTCGGAGTGATTATCTGGATTTGCCTGGCTCGATTCCCGCAAGTCGTTTGGAGAGGAGTCGTCGAGCCCTTCGGGACGCGAGGTTCGGGCCGCGGTGCTGGCTCGGACGTGGGGCTGGCTTGAGGAAACGGCATCGGCGCGGCCCACTTCCAGATCCCCGACGAGCTGTTTTTCCCAACCATCCTGCGGTGTTGGGTCCTCGTTTTGAAGGGACAGCTGCTCGCGTATCCTTCCTCCTATCCTCCTCCCCCCTTCCGCTCCTCCATCCGCCCACCCCTGCCTTTGGTATCCGCACGTCCTTTTCGGCAAACCCCATCACACGCTCTCTGGCCTCATAGGGAGCTCCTCCGAAGGCCGCAGTGGCAGGGTCCACATGCGGCTCCCCGCCCACCGCATGCCCATTTCAGCACACCCCTCACACGTTTCGTGGCCCCATAGGGAGCTCCACCGACGGCCCCAGTGGCAGGGTCCACATCCAGCTCCCCGCCCACAGCATGTCCATTTCGGCATACCCCTAACCCGCTTCGTAGCCAAATAAGGAGCTCCAGCGAAATCAGGGTCCACATGCGGTTCCCCGCCCACCGCGTATCCATCTCGGCACACCCTCACACGTTCCGTGGCCCCGTAGGGAGGCCCACCGAAGGCCCTGTGGCTGGGTCCACATGCGGCTCCACGTCCACCGCATGTCCATGTCGGCAGACCCCTCACACGTTCCGTGGCCCGATAGGGGCCCCACCGAAGACTCAAGTGGCAGGGTCCACATACGGCTCCCCGCCCACCGCATGTCCATGTCGGAACACCTCTGGCCCCATAGGGAGCTCCACCGAAGGCCCTAGTGGCAATGTCCACATTCGGCGCCCCGCCCACCGCATGCCCCCTTCGGCACACGCCTCACACGTTTCGTGGCCCCATTGGGAGCTCCACTGAAAGCCCCAGTGGAAGGGCCCACATGCGGCTCCCCGCCCACAGCATGTCCATTTCGGCACACACCCTTCGTGGCCCCACAGGGAGGAGCTCCACCGAAGGCCCCAGTGAGAGGCCCCACAGGGAGGAGCTCCACCGAAGGCCCACATGCGGCTCCCCGCGCACCGTATGTCCATGTCGGGACACCCCTCACACGTTTCGCTGCCCCATAGGGAGGAGCTCCACCGAAGGCCCCAGTGAGAGGGCCCACATGAGACCCCCCGCTCACCACATGTCCATGTCGGCACACTCCTCAGACGTTTCGAGGCCCCACCGGGATCCCTACGGACGGCACGATACGCATGTGGCTCCACGCCCGCCGCATGCCAATTTTGGCACACCCCTGACACGCTTCATGGCCCCATAGGGAGCTCCACCGAAAGCTCCAATGGCATGGTCCACATGCGGCTCCCCGCCCACTGCATGCAATGGCATGGTCCACATGCGGCTCCCCGCCCACTGCATGTCAATTCCGGCCCCATCCCCCCCCCCCCCCCCCCCCCCCGCAACACACACACACACACACACACACACACAAACACACACACACACACACACACACACACACACGCGCACACCACACCCACACACACACAACACTACACACACGACAACTCGACACACACACACACACACACACCACACACACAGCGACACACACACACTAACACACACTCACACACACACACACACACACGACACACACACACACACACTCACACACACACACAGAAACACACACACACACACCACACACACACACACACAACGACACACACACACGCCCGCGCCTCACACACTCACACAACACTCACACACACACACACACACACACACACACACAACAACACACAAACACACACACACAAACACACACACAAACACACACAAACACACACACACACAAACACACACACACAAACACACACACAAACACACACACAAACACACACACAAACACACACACACAAACACACACAAACACACACACACAAACACACACACACACAACAGCACACACACACAACAGCACACACACACACAACAACACACACACACAACACACACACACAACAACACACACACAACAACACACACACACAACAACACACACAACAACACACACAGACACACACACACACAACAACACACACACACAACAACACACACACAACAACACACACACACAACAAACACACACACACACAACAACAACAACAACAACAACAACAACAACAACAACACACACACACAACAACACACACACACAAACACACACACACACACAACACACACACAACACACACACACACACACACACACACACACACACACACACACACACACACACACACACGTCTCGTTGCCCCATAGGGAGGAGCTCCACCGAAGACCCCAGTGAGAGGGCCCACATGAGACCCCCCGCTCAACAAATGTCCATGTCGGCACACCCCTCACACGCTGTGTTGCCCCATAGGGAGGAGCTCCACCGACGACAAAGTCCACATGCGGCTCCCCGCCCACCCCATGCCCATTTCGGCACACACCTTTCGTAGCCCCAAGGGGAGGAGCTCCACAGGAAGCCCTGCTGGATGGATCCACATGCGGCTCCCCGCCCCCCGCATGTCCATTTCGGCACACCCCTCGCACATGTCGTTGCCCCGTAGGGAGCTCCGCCGAACCCCCCGTGGCAAGGTCCACATGCGCCGCCCCGCCCACCGCATGTCCATGTCGGCTCACCCCATCACACGCTTCGTGGCCCCATAGGGAGCTCCACCGAAGGCCCTAGTGGCAGTGTCCACATGCGGCTCCCCGCCCACAGCATGTCCCCTTCGGCACACACCTCACACGTTTCGTGGCCCCATTCGGAGCTCCATAAAATGTCCCAATGGCAAGGTCCGCGTGCGGCTCCCCGCCCACCGCATGTCCATGTCAGCACACCTGTCACACGTTTCGTGGCTCCATGGGGAGCTCCACCAAAGTCAGGGACCATATGCGGCCCTTCGGCCACCGCATGTCTATTTTCGGTGCACGCCTCACACCCTTTGTGACCCCACAAGGAGCTCAACCGAAAGCCTCATTGGCAGGGTACACGTGTGGCTCCCCGCCCACCACATGTCCATATCGGCACACCCCGCACACGCTTCGTGGCCCTATAAGGAGGAGCTCCACCGAAAGCAAGGTCCACATGCGGCTCCCCGCCAACAGCATGTCCATGTCGGTACACCCCTCACACGCTTCGTGGCCCCGTAGGCAGCTCCATCGAAGGCCCCGATGGCAGGGTCCACATCCAGCTCCCCGCCCACGGCATATCCATTTCGGCACACCGCTCTAACGCTTCGTGGCCCCATAGGGAGCCTCACCGAAGGCCCCAGTGAAAGGCATGCGGCTCGCCGCCCACCGCATGTCCACTTCCGCACACCCCTCGCTCGTTTCGTTGCAAAGTTGGGAGCCCCACCGAAGGCCCCAGTGGCAGGTCCACGCGCGGCTCCCCGCCCATCGCATGTCCATATCGGCACGCGCCTCGCAGGTTTCGTGGCCCGATGAAGGGGCTCAACCGAAGGTATGATCCACATGCGGCTCCCCGCCCACCGCGTGTCCATCTCGGCACACCCCTCACACATTTCGTTACCCCACTGGGAGCTCCACCGAAGGCCCCAGTGGCAGGATCCACATGCGCCTCCTCGCCCAATGCATGCCAAATTCGGTACACCTCTCATACGTTTCGTGGCCCCATACGGAGTTCCACCAGAGACAGGGTCCATGTGCGGCTCCCCGTCCACCGCATGTCCATGTCGGCACGCCCCTCTCACGTTTCGTTAGTTACCCCAGAGGGAGCTCCACCGAATGCCCCAATGGCAAGGCCCACATGCGGCTCCCCGCCCACCGCACGCCCATTTCGGTACACCCCGCACACGCTTCGTGGGCCCATAGGGAGCTCCACCGAAGGCAGGGTCCACATGCGGCTTCCCGCCCACCGAAAGTCCATGTCGGCACACCCCTCACACGCTTCGTGACCTCACAGGAAGCTTCCCACTTCTTTGTCCCGCCTGCCGCGGTGTCTGCAAGTGCATATGGTTGGGTCTCGCGCCAAGCCAATTTTCAATCTGGCGGTTTTCCCTTGATTTCGGCCTTCGAGGGCCGTTTGGGGCCCCAGGGCCATCATGAGTTGGCCTAGGGCGAAAAGCTGGCGCCCAGGAGGGGGTAGGGACCTCTCCGGCCGCGCATTGCACGAATCATGCAGTCGGACCTAGGCCAGAAGAACATCCTTCAGGAACACGGGATCCTCCGCCAGCCACGACGCACAGAACATCCAAGGGTACCCTCCCCGAACCGACCTCGATCGTATACCTCGGTCCGACTGTATCGTCGGACGTCTGGGCTCCCGGGTGGTCATTTGCTGACCCGGGCGGGGCGGCCCTTGTGACGAATGCACGCCAAGGGCGCGACGGATGGGAGCTCGAGCCCGGGCGGGTGAGCCCCTGGAGCTTGGACGCCTCGCCTGGGACGCCTCGGACGCCCAAATTCTCAGGACCTCGGACGTCATGGTGGACGTCATGGTGAACGTTTTCTTATTCGGCGTTTTGACATTGGGCGGAAGGGGGGGGTCTGGCTCTGGAACCCCTGCTCAACGCGACTGTTTGCAACAATGAATCATTTGGGGGAGGCTCCACCTGCCTGAAACAGGCGCCCCACACAGCCAACATCTACTCCATGAGGGGGGGGTGCGAGGGCCCGCGACGATTGGCAAAACAATGAATAAGAAAGCGATCACACGGAACAATCTTGCTCCAGGGCTCTCTTTGCATAGTCGGCCAGCCTCCGCCGAGAAGGAGGCTGGGGGCAGGGCTCGAGTGTGCATAAGTTCCACGATTCTTCCAACGGGGTAGCACTGGCATGTGTGGGCATGATGAACTGGGTGGGCACCGCAATCTTGTTCTGAAGACGCCGCGACGCTCGGAGGATGTCCAACTGAGACATGGGCGGTTCCCTCGTGCGGCCCGAATCTGCCCAATATCGGCCCCGGATCCCTCCCGGGGTCTATCTTGGCATGTTTCCCAAGGCAGATCCAGCCGTGGCGACGAGAAGCTTCCAGGAGGCCCAGGAAGGGCCAGGCGCCCCAGGGACGGCCGCCGTTGTCTCTCGACCAGCCCTCCTCCGAGGCACGACGACACCGCGCGGCCCCCAGGACGCCCCGCCATCCATAGAAGAAGCATAACTGCATATGCGCATGCACCGATCTTGGCCAGGCCCCTCCCTGGCCCAGGACAGGTGCATAGGCCCAGCACGCCACGAAGCAGCCCCCGCGACACCACGGCGCCCGCCGCCTTTCCACAGGGGAGGTCCAGCAGGACCTCCTTCTCCTCTTCCTCTTCCTCTTCCTCTTCCTCCTCCTCCTCCTCCTCCTCCTCCTCCACCTCCTCCTCCTCCTGCCCCTCCTGCCCCTCCCCCCCCTCCTCCTCCTCCTCCTCCTCCTCCTCCTCCTCCTCCTCCTCCTCCTCCTCCTCCTCGTCCTCGTCCTCGTCCTCGTCCTCGTCCTCGTCCTCGTCCTCCTCCTCCTCCTCCTCCCCTCCTCCTCCTCCTCCTCCTCCTCCTCCTCCTCCTCCTCCTCCTCTCCTCCCCCTCCCCCCCCCTCCCCCTCCCCCTCCGCCTCCCCCTCCCCCTCCTCCTCCTCCTCCTCCTCCTCCTCCTCCTCCTCCTCCTCCTCTTCCTCCTTCTCCTCATCCTCCTCCTCCTCCTCCTCTTCCCCCCCACCCTCCTCCTCCTCCCTCCTCCTCCTCCTCCTCCTCCTCCTACTCCCGCCTCCTCCTCCTCCTCCCCTCCTCCTCCTCCTCCTCCTCCTCCTCCTCCTCCCCTCCTCCTCCCTCCCCGCTTCACCACCACTCCCTCCCCCTCCCCTCCCCCTCTCCTCCCCCTCCCCCTCCTCCTCCTCCTCCTCCTCCTCCTCCTCCTCCTCCTCCTCCTCCTCCTCCTCCTCCTCCTCCTCCTCCCGCTACCCAACCTCTCACGCGCGATGCGCAGTGGCTGCAGCCAAAGATGTGATCAAAACGCGGATGCAACCATCGTGCTGCCATCCCAGACCCCCTCGAGTCATGACAAAATCATAATGGGACATTTTTCGCGATGGTCGGCCTCTGGGGGCCCTTACCGGGCCTCGGGACCGTCAAAAAACCAACTTGGCACGAAGAACCGGAAAACCTCGGGGGATCGACGCAATGAACACATCATGACGTCGGGGGTCTGGGATCGAGGGCGCCGCATGAGGGCCGAATGGGGCTTTTCTGGCCACGGCGAGCGCCCGGGCCACGAGAGGGCTTCCTGGCCCAGATCCGAGGAGCGGGCCCGAAACCCACCGCCCCTCCTCCGAATAGGCCCTTCTCTCAGCGCCGTGGCTGCATCCCGAGAAGGGTCTGCCTCCTTTCGATGAACACCTTGCACCAAACACTGGGCGGGCCTCTCGCGCGTGCTGCCCCGCGGGCATTTCTTGTGCAGGGGCCTAGGAAGCTGGGCCAGACTGGGCGAGGCCGCCGAAGAACCGCTGGGCCGATGCGAAGACAGCAGCTGTGCCATTTCCCTGGTGGGGTCCAGCTGGCGCGCGCAACCGCACTCGCGCATGATGCAATGCTGGGGGGCCGCCCCTTTCGCTTTCACGGTCGTCGGGGAGGTAACTTCACCCGTCGAGGTGCACGACCACACGTCGTCCACGCACCCCAGACCCCCGACGTCATGACTTCTTCGTAACGTCGACCCCCAGAGGGTTCGACATATTTCCTGGGACCGGACTTTCATCCCGAATCGTTTTCTGACAGCCCCGAGGCCTGGTAAAGGTCCCCAGAGGCCGAAACTGGGGAAAGACCTCCCGTCATAAAGGGGCTTCACGCGAATGGCACGCGTGCCCCGGCTCCTGTGCACGATATCCGGCAGCGACGGGGGGCCACAGGGCGAGGGCCGGGGGCCGAACCCTGGGGAAGTCGGGGGGGGGGCGGACGGCGCCCACCACGAAGAGGAGTGGCCCCAGGGCCCGGGGGGGAGCGACGGGGCGGCCGGGGCGAAGGCTCGGGCCATGGGCCCCAGGGGGAGGGGCGACGACCGACTGGCACGACGAGAGTAAAGGGCTCCGAGCTCCAGAACACAGCTGCGCTCCAGGGAGTCAGCTGCAACATCCCCAGCCCCTGGCTTGGGTGCTGCGGGTCTGGCGGATGGGTCTGCCGTGCCATGGGATCCCACAGCCCAAGTTGGAGAGCGGACGTCCAGCACCCTGGACGCCGAGATCGCAAACTCCTGCACCTCCTTGGGTCTCTGGGCGGCAGTCCATTTTCAGTGGCCCTGGAAAGCGTGGGGACCCTCACGGTCTCACCAAGAGGCCCCGGGCGGCAGAACGAGGCCCGGTGGCTCGAGCGGCTCCTACTCGCTGGACGCCGAGTCGGCCAAGAAACTCGAAGTTTGCGCCTCCCTGTACGGTCCTCTGGCATTGCCTTTAGGTGGCGGCATCCGAACCCTACCCCAACCGATCATCGATTTTCCTGAATCGATGGGAGTCGGGGGGGGGGGTCGGATTTCGCCGCGTGTTCGGCGAATTCCGAAACTTACCCCAGCCGCCCATCGCGTTGCCTGAATCGTTCTCGGCGAGGGTGAGTTCGGATTTCGCCGCCGAACCTTGACCACCCTGCACTGCTGCCCACGCCACGTTACCGCGTCCCCAGCCCTCACCGGGCGCTCGGCCACGCCGCCCACTGGCCGGTAGCGCGCTGGCGACAGCCCAGCCGTCGCACCATGGCTACGCGATGGCGAGGGTGGCCTCCGCACCGGCGCCGGCGGAGTGGGCGGCACGTTCTTCTCGACGATCGGCTCGAAATCGCCGAGGCCACTGCTGCTCGCTGAGGGTCTTAGGCCGAGCCCGTCGCCAGCGGCTGCGCCCGCCGGAGCCGCGCACCGCAGGTTCTCCACGATGGGCTCGAAGTCGCCCAACGTGCCCGACAGCGACAGCACCTCCGCTTCCTGCTGCTCGGGGTCCGTGCCTCGGGATTCCTTCCTCTGCTCGGGCGGCTCCGCCTCGAGCGGAGCTGCGGGCTGCAGAGGTGGCTCTGGCCTGTCAGCCTCGCCCCAGGAGTCGCTCCACTCGGCCGACTTCTCGACCTCGGGCTCCTCCATGTCCACCAGCTGGGCGACGACGTCTTGGCCGCTGGCGCCCGCGGCCACGCCGAGTTTCTGATCGGTGCACGGCGGCAGCTTCGAGGCGCTGGCATCGTCGGAGGGCCTGCGTGTCTGGCCACGTGCCTCTGAGCCTGTTGCGCCAGAGCCTCCTGCCAGAATTGCCTGTCTGCCAGCCTCGAGTGCCTGCTGCAGTTTTTTCGCCTCGGCCTTGAGCCGCTTGCGCTCGCCCGCGAGGAACTGGACACTGCTGCGCAGCTGGGAATTCTCCTCCCTCAGCTGTCGCAGCGCCACCTCCTCCGAGCCCGAGGAGGCCGCTGCCTGCAAGTCTGGCTTCCCCTGGTCGCCGCCACCCCCCGCCGGGCCATCTTCGGCCGCGGGGCCCTCGCTCGCACGCAGCGCCTGGCGCAGCGCGCTGTTCTCGCCCTCGAGGGTGCGCAGCTTATCCGCAAACTCTCGGTCCGCGTCCGCCTGGGACGGAGTCGCAAAACGTGGTCCAAACCATCGGTTCATGCACGTGGGAAGTTCTGAGGCAGGCCCTCCGAACTGTGCAGGAGACCCAGTAGGCCGGGCCCTTGCACGGTGCCCGCAGGGTCCGCACATGGGCGCCCAGACGCATCCAAGGGACACCTGGGAAGCTCCCCCGGGACTCTCAGAAGAGCGTGTTCTCCACGTCGCCCAACAGAAAGACTTCGCCCCAAGTCCGACCAAAACCTGTCTTGGGGACCCCCCCGTTTGGGGTCCATCCTGGCATCTTTTTTTGCGACCTGCGTCTAGCAGTGGCGACAATGGCCACACCCCGAAGGAAAAAAAGCAACGAGGTACGAGGGCACGAGCCCTGCAATGTCGTGCCGATTTTTTCAGACGTTAGTTCCCAGAGGCCTCGACCCCTTTCCTGGGACCGGCTTCTGTTCCTGGCTTTGTATTTTTGGCGGCCTGGTGGCGACCAGAAGCCTACTGGAGGCCCAACAAGTGTGAACATATCCCTAAAACTGAATATTGGATCCTATTGTTGTCGTCGTCGTCGTCGTCGTCGTCGTCGTCGTCGTCGTCGTCGTCGTCGCCTGGCCGCGCGTGTGCGCGAGGCGCACCAGCGACTGCATCTGGCCGCGCAGCTCCTTGCATCTCCGCCGCCGTCGCCACCGCCACTTCTGGCCCTGAGATCCGACGTCGCGAAAAACAACAACACCTTAAGAAACCACGGGTCTGGGCCCTAGACCTGGTTTGTATGCGGCATCTCTCGAGCGGGATCATTCGGCGAGGGCCCCGGGGGCTGGAGCCCAGACGAAAACGACCGGTGCGACAAAAATGCGCGACGCCGCGATCTTAGGGGTGCGAGCCCCAGACACCCGACGTCGTGATTTCTTTCTGGACCCCTTCCCGGGGCCCGATCCCTCGCCCCGAATCTTTTTGCTGACGGCCCCAGGGCCCGGCGAGGGCCCCCGGAAGCCGAACATGGCCCAAACCCTCCCGCCGTGCTTTTCTCACTCTGGCATCCCCCGATCTGTTTTTCCAATCCCCGGGCCCAAAGCATCCGACCCCTTACCCAGGGGTAGTTTTGCGCCCTGGGTCCACTTTGGGTGGTGCCTCGGTTCGATACCAGACCGCGATATCGAAGACAATTGTCCGGATGGACAAAAAAACACATCACATCGTCGGAGATGTGGGCACGACGCAAGGGGTTCTGGGAGGATCTCTGGGCCGCCGACGCCGTCGTTGCCGCTGTCGTCGTCGTCGCCGCCGCGGCCGTCGTCTTCGCCGCCGCCGCCGCCGTCGTCGTCGTCGTCGTCGTCGACGTCGTCGTCGTCGTCGTCGTCGTCGTCGTCGTCGTCGTCGTCGTCGTCGTCGTCGTCGTCGTCGTCGTCGGCGGAGTCGGCGGAGTCGGCGGCGGCGGCGACGGCGGCGGCGGCGGCGTCGTCGTCGTCGTCGTCGTCGTCGTCGTCGTCGTCGTCGTCGTCGTCGTCGTCATCGCCGCCGCCGCCGCCGCCGCCGCCGCCGCCCGTACCCCAAAATCCGGGACCGATATTTCGCCCCGAATCGTCTTGCTGACGGCCCTGGGGCCCAAGCGAGGGCCCCTGGAGACCGAACACGGTCAAATAACGGGCGCCTTTTTTTTCTCACGCTGCGGGGAACTTTGGTTTTCGGGCCATAACTCGGGCCTCCAGCGGCCGTTCGGGATGATCCGGGCATCCCCAGAGCGCCCTCGGCGAGGCGCAGCTGCTGGAACGCATCCCGAGGTAGGGAAACCTTCAGGAACCGACGAAAATTGCGAAACACCTTCCGCCGTGATTTTTATATGACGACTCGAAGGGGTCTGGGGGGAATCTCTGGGCCGCCGCCGCCGCCGCATCTGCCGCGCAGCTCCTCGAGCGCAGGCGCCCAGGCCGAGCCCTGGCCCTGCCCGGGCGCCCCTGCGCACAGCGCCTCGGCGGCCGCGGCGAGGCCGCCGCCGCCCGGCTTGAGCTCGAAGGCCGCCCTCCCCGCGCGCTTCGTGGCGTCCGTCACGGCCTCGCGGGGCGGACGACAAGCCCAGTTCGTCGAGTTTTTGTTTTGGTTTGTTTGTTTGTTGTTGTTGTTGCTGCTGCTGCTGTTGTTGTTGTTGTTGCTGCTACTGCTGCTGCTGCTGTTGTTGTTGTTGTTGTTGTTTGCAATCCCGGCGTTGTCCATCGCGTCGTGATAAAGTTCACGGCGGCAGGTTGGTGACGATTTTCGCTAGTTCCTGGAAGTTTCGCTGCCTCGGGATGCTTTCCAGCAACTGCGCCTCGTCGACGGCGTTCTGGGGGTGCCCGGATCCTCCCGAACGGCCGCTGGAGGCAAGGGAGGCGGGCGCGCCCCTAGCACGCAGGCCCTCTGCGAAGGCCACTGGAAGTTGAATCGTGCCGAATTCGCAATGGAGAACGGCACCTTCACGGGATGTGCACGGTCATCGCCAAGCGTGCTGTATAAAGTGCTGGTCGCTGTCGTGCCACATTCGATGGCGTAAGGCGTAAGCGTTCAAGAGTCTATAGCCGGCATGTTTTGTATACGATGCAAAAGTGGGGTGGGTTAGTGAATCAGCTCAACCAGCTGGTTTTCCTGGCACTGCGAGGCGCCCCGAGGCGCCAAATGTGTAGAGGAAAGTTCCAGGCGGCTGGGCCGAAACCAGCTGTACGCAGCAGATTTCGTACCCACCTCCCTCCCAATTTCCATCATTTCGTCCGACCCGAGCCTCGTACATCCGCTTGATCTCGTCCAGGACGGTGGCCTGAAGAGGCCCCCTCCCAGACGCCCCTCGCGTCGCAAAAGAAAAGTCACGGCGGAAGGCTTTTCAACATTGTCGGCCTCTGGAGCCTCTCGCCAATCCCCAGGGCCGTCAGCAAAACGCATCGGACTGAGAAGCGGGTCCCCAGTAAGGGGTCCAGACCTCTGTAGTGGGGGCCCAAGCTGTGAACAAGAAGGCACGGCGTCGGGGGTCTGTGCTCAGACCTGGCGCGGTGGGGACATCGTGAGGGCCCCTGCCTCCTCCAGCGGAGGAAGGGAGGCGGAAGAGTATATGAGGACAAGGAGGAGCGGGGCGCCGTGTGCCCTCCCTGGACTCGTGTGAAGCACGTGAAGGGTAGCTGGGGCCTTCTGCTTCCGCAGGGCGTCGTTGTTGCGGTGCAACGCCGTCACGACGGCGTCCACCTCCCGGCTGCACGCAGGAGGGACCACATGCGCAAGCGTGCCCTTTTGTGCGCGACTTTCGGGGGCAGCGGGGGTGCCGAATCCGAGCGCGCAGGCCGCTTCGAGACAGCGCTGGGATGGTCCATGTGGGCCCGCACCAACGGCCACTCTGGCGAAGGGTAACTCTTACGAGCGGCGGACGTATCCATTTCCGTGCCCTCGCGTTCTATATTCTGGGGCGAGAATCGGGGATTCTTGGTCGCATGGGTGCGTCTCGCGCAAGGCATCCGCGAACAATATGCCTCGTACCCACGGGGCGGCCCAAGGGCCCAGCCCGCGAGGCCGTGGATCAGGATATGTCTCCCGCGCGCGACTGACGCGCAGCCGAACCTCGCGGCTCCTCGACACGATCGTCTGCTGCCCGGGGCCCGCGGCCCCGACGGTCAGCGCCTGCACCTGCTCGGCCCGCTGCCGCCGCTCGGCGGCGAGCTCGCCGCCCCCGTCGTCCTCCCCCCGAGGCGCGCCGCCCTCCTCCTCGGCGCCCCTCGGCGGGCGCGGCGGCGCGGCCGCCGCATGCTCCAACTGGCCCTGCGCCTCCTCCTTCATGGCCTCCACCTGGCGGGCCCCCGTGGTTCCGCGGCAACTCCTGGGAGCCTCCCCGCACCGTCTTGCTAGCTCTTGCGAATCGACGCTCGTCGACGCTAGCGGATGCTGCATCGATGCGAATTGACGCAAATCGACGCAACATTGGCGCCTTCCCATGGATTGCCAGAAGCTAGCACACGCTAGTGCATTCCAAGAACGAGCGGATTTTCGAGGACTTGTAAGGCTCCAGTGAGTTGCCACCAAACCGTGGGGCACCCTGCCCCAGACCTCCTCGCGTCGTCAAGCACATGTTTGATCAGCGGCGAGGGCGAGCGCACAACGCGTTCGGGAAGCTGGCGGGCCGCGCAGGGGCTACGGGCACATACGCACACGACAGGGGGAAGACGAGAGCGGCCGCGGAGGAGGAAAACGGGGGGAGGCCTCAAGCGTAGGATCTTAGCCGCGAGGAGTGCGCAGGCGGCCTCGGGCATCTGGGGCCAGTGTACCAAAAGGTGTGCGATCTGCCGAAGGTAGGGGCAGCGCCGTGACAAACGTCGTCAAATATCACGACGGGCGGTTTTTGGCTTTTTTCTACCCAGGAGGGGCCCTCACCAGGCCCGGAGACCCTCAAACAACGACTCGGGATGAAACTCTGCGCCCCGGGAAGGAGTCCAGACCTCTGGGGGTCCACGTTGCGAAAGGATCACGAGGTCGGGGCTCTGGGCCACCAGCCTCCTCATCGTGGCCTCTATTTTGCCCTCCCGCACGGCCTGCCTGCCCTGCCCTCCTCTGTGGCGAGCCTCCGAGAAGAAGCTCTGCAGACGCCCCCGGATATGAGGCCTCGTTCCCGAGGCCCCCCGCGGCGACCTCTGGCGGCCTCTGGAGAGACCCCCGCGCGGGGACCTCGCGACCTCTGGGGGGGGGCCGTCGGACGCCATCGAGAGCTGGGCGCTCCGCGCGAGGCGCGTCGGTGCGCGGTGGCATCCTCGCTCTCTCGCCGTGCCCCGCCTGCGGAGAGGGGGCGCAGAACATGCGGCCAGCACGGCACGTCACGCGGGCGCACGGCCCGGCGCGCGGGCGCGGCTCGCGGGCGGCACCTTTCCGGCACTCTGTGGGGGCCCGGCGCGAACCACGGCAAGCGCCGTCGCGGGGCCCCCATGCGGCCCTCGGCGGTCGCATCCCTCGAGGGGCCGCCTCCGACGGGCCCCGCGCTCGGCCTCCGCTGGGGCCTCCCGATCGGCGCCCTCTCCTGGCGGCCCCGCGTGGCGCCGAGAGGGGGTGGGGCGGCCCTCCGAAAGAGGGCGGGGCCGCTACGAGGCGCCCTCTGCGAGGCCCCCGCCGCAGGCCCTTCCGAGAGAGGCCCCTGCTCTCTCTGAGGGCCCCCCTGGGAGGCCCAGAGACGATGTGTTCTTTCACTCCGAGCGCTTGGATTGAGGTGCTCCTGGGCCATCCACAGCGGCTCCGGCCCAAAAACGGACCCAGGGGGAAAGGACCGGGAGGCCAGGGGGGGGCGCGGATTGGAACAAGTCATGCCGTCGACTGTTTGGGAGGCCGCCCCCCTCGCGCTGACCCCACCGAGGGCGAGGGCTCGACCCTCTGCGGCCCCTCGGGGACGACGAGGCCCCTTCCTGGAGCGCCGTAGCCCGCCTGCTTCTGCAGCTGGGCGATGATCTCGCGCTGCCGGAGGATGAGGGACTGCTCCTTGCTGACGAGCACGGGCCGGGCGGAGCACCGCACCTGGCCGGCCTTCTGCGCGAAGCGCAACGTCGACATGCTCTGGTCCACGGCGTCCTCCCGATCCCTGCCCTCCTGTCCCCCTCTCTCTGGGGAGAAGGGGGGTAGGCAACCTTACCGCCGGACCGCTCTGCCCCGTTTCCACCCTGGTGAGACGAAGACGCCGGCGAAGGGGGAGAAGGAGCGGGGATGGGGGAGGAGGAGGGAGGAAGAGGAGCGCAGCAGCGAACATCTTGCAAAGCGCTGTGGGTGCTGGGGCCCTCCCCGCTGCGTGCAAGCAACAGCCCCCGAAGCTGGCGATGCCACCCTTTTTCCATGGTGAACACACAGCGACAGTCTGAGTGCACGGCGCCCCCTTTCGTGAGGGAGGGGGAGGAGGAGGAGGAGGAGGAGGAGGAGGAGGAGGAGGAGGAGGAGGAGGAGGAGGAGGAGGAGGAGGAGGAGGAGGAGGAGGAGGAGGAGGAGGAGGAGGAGGAGGAGGAGGAGGAGGAGGAGGAGGAGGAGGAGGGAGGAGGAGGCGGAGGAGGAGGAGGAGGAGGAGGAGGAGGAGGAGGAGGAGGAGGAGGAGGAGGAGGAGGAGGAGCTGCTCTCCTCCGCCCCCTGACGCCGTGCGGTGGTGCCACCGCCTCTCCCGCGTGCCGCCGGCACGAGGGCGACAACGCACAACGCGAACGACAATACAAGTGACACCTCAGAAAACCCCAATCAGTGGATGATTTATCGATTGTGGGATCGATAATGTGATCGATCGTATAATCGATAGTGAGGGCGATTGAAGGTCGATCGTGAGACCGAGAGTGAAATCGATTCAATGAGATCGATCGTGAGATCGATCGCGAGATCGCTCATGCGATCTCTAGTGAGATCGCTTGTGAGATCGATAGTGAGATCGATGGAGAAGTGGGTAATGAGATCGATGGTGAGACCGATCGATAAGAAGATCGACCAAGAACCCAGGAACCTGGGAACCTCGCCGCCCTCCAAAATCGGCCCCGAACCCCGAACTGGGAACCCGGAACCGGGAACCCAGGAACCCAGCGTGCGACCAACATCGGCGGGACACTTTCGCCAACTCCTTCAACTTCCGCGAGGACCCCTTCAGTGCAAGCACTGATTGGGGTGATTGGGGAAACACGGGTCTTGCGCGAGATGGCGTGGCCACCTTACGCGGTGGCTTACGCGGGCCAGGCCGCCAGCGCGGCGTGCTGCATTGGAGACGAGGGCGCTCACGCACGACCTTACTTACGCGGGCGGCTTGCGCGCCAATGTCGGCGCAGACGACCCCGTTTGTGTTGCGTTGCTCACGTGGGCCTCGGAGGGGTGCCCTTCTGCTCCTCACTGTTGGCCCTCCACGCCCCACGCCCCCCCAGCCTCACAACGTGCCTCGTTCTCGGTATCTCCACAGCGGACCTCGGCCTTCGGCGAAGGGGCCGCCCGTGTTCGTGATACACGCTCTCGTGGCCCCGTTCTGGCCGTGTTGCTTTTCGCCTCACAGTGTGCTTCGTTCTCGGTATCTCCACAGGGACCATGGCCTTCGGCGAAAAGGGCCGTCCATGTTCGTGATCCACGTTCTCGTGGCCCCGTCCAGGCCGTGCTACGTTTCGTAAGCACAGGACTTCGGGCAGGTGTTATTCGGCATGTTCCTTCCCCCAGCCCCTCCTGCGTTGCTGGGTCCTCGCTCTGAGGGCGCAGCGCCGCGCGTCTCCTATCCTCCCCTCCTTCCCGCTCCCTCCTCCCCTCCATGCCGCCCACGGGTGGCTGGCTGGGGCCTGGGTGGCTTTGTCCGCCGGGCAGGGTGGGATGCAGGTACTGCCGCAACCGATTTCGAGCTTGGGGTTCCGTCCTTGCGCCCTCCAGTCATGGAGGGACCCCAGACGGCGCTGCGGAGTTCGACGCCTCCTCCCCCCGAGTCGATCCGATGCCTGCCGCCCGCCTCCTCGCCCTCTCCGTGCGCCTCGGCACTCCGCCCGTGCAGGCGCACCACCCGCCGCGAGGACCGCGGCCCCACGGGGAGCTCCACCCGAAGCCCCGGCGGGTGCGCTCGCATGGCGCCCCCGCGCCTGTATCGGCCAGCATTTCGACGCCGATCCAGCCCTGGCGACGAGGAGTCTCCACCGGGAGTGCCCCCCCCCCAAACAAACACGAGACCTTTCAAAGACCTCGATCCCCGATGTCCTTCACGGGAAAACAGGAATCGACCGAAATACATACTTTCGCATATCAGTGCGAACTTCTTAGGTCGGCGCCGGAGGCGCCGCCAATGGGGGCCCATTGCCGACCTCGGAAAGTTTGTGCTTCTGTCCGTTTTGCTTCACCAGCTCATTGCGACCTTACAGCCTAGAGGCCCCCCCCTGATGGGGTCAGAGGATCGCGCCGCATCGTCGATGCATCACCAATGCGTCGGCGACGTCGGCGATGCATCGGCGCAGTCGGCGTGGAGAAAATCGGGCTCCGCGCCGAGCCGCATCGTCGATGCGGCGTGATCCTCCGACCCCACCTGCTCGGACACGTTGTGGGAGGCCTGGAGACCCTCCGTCCTCGGCTGGTGTCATCGTGACAAGGATGCCGGTCTGCGAATTGCCGCCGAGGTGCACGGACAGCAAGCGCGTCAGCTTCGAGTCACGGATGGGCAAGTGGGCGGCCGGAGCCTCGGCGTCCTTGCAGCTAGCTGGTCGTCATCGTCGTCGCCAAAGGAGGATACAGGCAGGAGGAGGGAGGGAAGAGGGAGGGGGAGGAGGAAGAAGGATGAGTGAGGAGGGAGGGAAAGGGGGGAGCAGCAATGAGATAGGGAGGGTTTGGGGAGAATAGGTGGAGGGAGGAGGGAGGAAGGAGGGAGGTGCACAGCCCACAACCAGGGTGTGGGGAGGCGAAGGTCCAGAAGAGCGAAGCGAAGGGGGAACATCCAGGGGCGAGGGCATAGAGTAACAACTTTTTTGCACCCAGTCTAATTAGAGGAGCGAGGGAGGGAGAAGGGAAGGATGAGGAGCGAGGAGGAGGAAGGAGAAAGGCGGACATGGAGGAGGAAGACCCCAGTAAACCCATCACGCACCACTGAAGCTGCAATGAGCGTTCCCGTCCCGACTCCCCGGCACGTACTGTCGCTGCTGCCTAAACCCACCAAAAAGGGCATGCCCCTTGGGCCTGCGCGGTGGAAATCCGGCGTGGCCTGACGTGTGCGTCCAGCGCAATACATTCAGATGCGGCCGGAAAAGGTCAGACAACATACAGTCGGGCCGCTGGAATAAGGAACGCCACATCAGGTGCAAGGCCCCTTCTTGGCACCGCGCCTGCGCGCACGAGGAAGGCCAGAGAAAGAGCCGTGGAAGGGCCTAAGGAACCTCGAGCCCCTTCCGAGCCCGAACCCATCAATTTGCGAGGGGGCTGATTCAGACTCAGGCAGATGGTCGGAACTCGGAATCAATCAGCGACAACTAAACGTCGGAGCTGGTCGGTAGCTACGTCAGCTCGCGCGCGGTCTCAGAGCGACACTGCTGCCGCCCCTCGTCCGTCCTTGCAGCTCCTTGGAGCCCTCACGGTAGTTAAAACATCTCTTAATGCAAAACTGCCCCAAACGAAAGCCCGATGTTGAAGAGGGGCCGGCCTCCATCTGTGTAGCTGGTGTGAGAACGCCAACGTGAACCATACCAGTACCAATGCAGTCGGACCTAGGCCAGAAAAAAAAACATCCTTCAAGAGCATGATACCCCCCGCTGGCCAAAACATACAGAACATCTAAGGGTACCTCCCCAGGACGCACACGAGCATCCAATGAACACGAAGAACATTAGGGCACCCTCCCCCAACTGACCTCGATCTTATACCCCGGTCCGACTGCGCCCTCGGCGCGAGCCTATGGATGAGCACCTCAGTGTGCATCTCTATCCCCGCTGGCGTGGCCTGGGCCCCGCTGGCCGACTCGCCCACCAGGGTGGAAATGTATGATCCCAGGTCGAGGGTTCACAGGGCCCCCCCCCAGATGGGGTCCCAGGGCTCCTCAGGAACCCCCCCCAATTCGGATGGGGGGGCGACGACACCGACGCCGACGCCAGCGCCGACGCAAACGCCGCCGCTACCGCCGATGACGACGACGAAGACGCCGCCACCACCGCCGCCGCCGCCGCCGACGCCGACGCCGACGAAGCCGCCGCCGCCGACGACGACGACGACGACAACGACGATGACAGCGCCGCCGCCGCCGACGCCGACGACGACGACGATGACCACCCCGCACCAGTAATGGGAGGGCGGGGGGGTGCACCGGCACCCTCCACCACGCCACGCCCACAGGGCCACGACCACAGGAGGGGTTGGGGGGGGGAACGATCCCATTCGCGAGGCCTTCGCGAGGCTCACGCGCGCACACATCCAGCCCGGGGTGGCTGGGCTCGACCCCATATGCTTTGAGGGGGGAGAGAGGGTGGGCAAGACTGGGTCATACATGCCAGTTCCTTCGGGTTTGGCAGGGCCTATCTCCACCCCTTCAGTGGGATCGAGATACCACGGCCAAGTCGGGATGGGAATACGTGAGGAGGCCACGGGCGAAGAGGACCGCGAGCCGACCCAGACATCCGGCATCTCGATTTTCTCGAGAGACGGGTCCCCGACCTCTCGACCAATTCCCCAGGACCGGCTTTCCATCCCGAGTCGTTTCGACGGTCCCGAAGCCCGGCGAGGGCCCCCACAGGCCGAAAAGTACCAAAAACCTTCCGACTCGATTTTTTCGATGCGCCCGATGCCTGGGGGAGGGGAGACGAGCCCACCGTGGCGCGCACGAGCGGTGCAAGAGGGCTCCTCCGCCACCCCCGGGCGGGAGCGGCGAGCGGTGCCGACGGGGCCGTGGCTGTGGCCGCGAGCCCCACCCCATCTGCCCCCGCCACCCGCGCCCCCCCCTCCCCTCGCCCCGCCACGTTGGGCCCACCGAGGTCCGCATGGTTCGGAGTCAGAGAGGCTGCACCCCCGCGTCCATGCCCAGATTCTGTGCCCCAGCATCAGGGGGAGATCTCTGTCCAGCCCTCCTGGCAAGGAAGCCCGCCAGTTTCGCGGCAATGGAACCGAGCAACAGTTGGGATGCACGGGAGAGGACCGCTTGCGCAAAGAATGAGTTCAGCGCCCAAGGAGTGAACCACGGACATCAGATTGGATGCCGGCCGTTTTTTTTTTGGTTTGTTCTCTCTCTCTCTCTCTCTTTACCCTGCGCAGTCCTTGCCCTCACTCTAATGCCCCACCTTCCCTGAGCAACTCCGAGAATCCGGGCAAACGTAATGAGATCAGCCGCAGACGTTGTGCACCGCACGTCCGCGCGCGCGGACCACTACGCCATGGCCCTTGCGCTTCTCTAGAACTGGCTGGCGCAATACGGCGTCAGATCGACACTTATCCGAAAGGCGTCGCCCTCCTCCTGAGTAGGCCATTCTCCCGAAACGCGGGAAAGGAGGAGGGGAAGGGAAAAGGGGGAGGAGAGGGAGGAGGAGGAAGGGGAGGAGGTGGAGGGAAAAGAACAATAATGAGGCAAAAGGGGGAATCCCACCAGCCCTCTGGGCGTAGGTGGTCTAGAACAGATCCTCTTCCACCCCTCCCTCTTCCCCCTTGGGGAGGGGTTTACCCCTCCCCCTACCCCCTCCCCTGGACCTGGACGGAGGGTTCCCCGAGCGGTCGGACGGCTCTTTTGGCCCCAAGATGGCTTCAAGAGCGCGTCAGAGAGCCCAAGATGAGCTCCAAGATGGCTCAAGATAGCGCAAAATCGCTCGAGATGGCTCCTAAGATGGTTCCAAGAGGCCCAAAGACGGCCCCAAGACGGCTCCAAGTGGCCAAAGAGCTCCCCAAGGAGGCCCCGAGAGGCCAACATCGCTCCAAAACCTTAGGGAAATCAATGTGTTTTGCTTTCTCCCCGTTTCGCTTCCGATGGCCATCCAAGGCCTCAAGATGGCTCCAAGATGGCCCAAGAGGGCCCCACAAGAGGCCCAAGAGAGCCCCAAGACGGCCCCAAGAGCGCCCAAGAGCGCTCCAAGAGCGCCCCAAGAGGCGATGTTTGGAGCTCCTGAGGGGGGAGGCTAATTAGGGAACCCCCCTTCGTTGATCGATCTCCTCCAAGATGGCCCCAAGAGCGCCCCTACAGCCCCCAAGAGCGCCCCAAGAGCGCCCCAAGAGGCGCCCAGACGGCCCCAAGAGGCGCCCAAGAGGCCTCCAAGAGGCTCCCAAGAGACCCCCAAGAAGCCTCAAGAAGATCTCCGAAATGCATTTAAGACGCTTCTGGCTCTTCGGTTCGCCGTCCTCTTCAATTTCTCATCCCCCTCTTCCTCCTCCTCCTTCTCCTCCTTCTCCTCCTTCTCCTCCCTCTGCTCCTTCTCCTCCTTCTCGTCCTCCTCGTCCTCTCCCTACTCCACATCCTCCTCCGCATTCTCCTCCTCCTCCTCCTCCTCCTCCTCCTCCTCTTCCTCCCCCTCCCCCTCCGACGAGGATTCCTTCTCCATCCTCCCCCTCTTGGGGTACGTGACAGCTTCCCCCGCCCTTTGTTATTCTGCATGCTCCCCGACTTCCCTGATCACCTCAACTCCCCTGGTCATCGTTTCTGGATGGGCTGGTGGGGATACGCGAAGCGTCAACAATTTGAATCGTAGGAGGAAGCGCCACCGATAATGATGACGATGATGACGACGATGATGATGATGATGCTGCTGAGGCTGATGATGCTCAGGCTTATGCTGATTATGATGACGATGGGGATGATGATGGTGCTGATACTGATGATGAGGGTGGTAATGGTGATGGAGATGATGCCGATAATGCTGACGATGATGAGGGTTACCATGATAATAACGGTGGTGCTGATGACGATGATACTGATGATGACGATGCTGATGGTGCTGATGATGATGGCGATGCTGATGCAGAAGACGATGGCGATGCTGATGCTGATTTTTTATGCGACTGATTGTGGTCATGATAATGCTAATGGCAGTGTTAACTCTGCTGATGGTGATGATGATGCTGCGGCTGATGGTGATGAAGATGATGATGATGATGCTGATGAGGATGATGATGATGCTAATGGTGATGCTGCTGCTGCTGATGATGATGCTGATGATACGCATGCCAATGATGTTGCCGATGATGATATTGGTGATGATGAGGAGGATGATGTCGATGATGGTAAGGCAGATCACGAGAAGGGTAAGGAGGATGAGGAGGAGGGTGAGGCGGAGGAGGAGAAGGATGAGACGCATGACGCTGCTGCTGTTGATGCTGATGGTGATGCCGATGATGTTGCCGATGGCCATGATGAGGATGAGGATGATGCGGATGAGTGTGATGATGTTGCTGCTGATTATTTTGACGCTGATAGTGATGACGATGAGGATATGTGTAAGGTTGATGCTGGTGAGGATGTCAATAATGATGGGGATCTTGCTGTTGCCGATGCTGGCGCTGTTCAGGCTGTTGTTGGTGGTGGCAATCATGATGGTACCATTGACGATGCTGGCGATGTGAATGAGGCTGATGCTGATGCTGGTGCTAATGATGACGATGATGCTGATGATGCTGATGATGAGGTTAATGATGTCGATGGTGATGCTACTGACGATGATGATGATGCTGGTGATGATGCTGCTGGTGATGATACTGACTATGATTATGATTATGATTGCGATGATGATGATGATGATGATGGTGGTGATGATGATGATGATGATGATGATGATGATAATAATGGCAATCGTGATGGTGATGATTGTGATGGGGGAAGAGGAGGAGGGGGAGGAGGAGGAAGATGAGGAGGAAGAGTTGGACGAGGACATGTGAGAGAGATTGGCAATAGGATGAGGAAGAGAAGAGGTGAGGATGGCGACGGAGGAAGAAGAGGGACGGAGCAGTGAATTCACGATCGAGTGAGGGAAGGATGAGGATCAAGGAGGGAGGGATGATGGATGGAGGAGAGAGGTTCGATGATGGACGTTTGAGGGAGAACAGGGAGGACGAGAGGACGGGGAGGAGGGAGGACAGGGAGGACAGGGAGGACGGGGAGGAGGAGGAGGAGGGGGAGGAGGGGGAGGAATACAAGCTAGGTGCGCTCGCGTCATATCTGACATCCTACCCCTCCCTCCCATCCCTTACCATGGCGTAGATCCTCTCTATACTCGCACAGTCGGATGTTGAGCAAGGCAATGGTCCCGAAAGGGTACGCGATGCATTGTAGAGCACGGCATGACATGGCGTAGAAGAGCACCGCAAACCGTAGTATGTCACAGCATGGCGTGGCGTGGCGCAGTGAAGACTTGCATCACAAAGCTTTGCAACGTAAAGCATGGCATCGCACAGCGGCCCCGAACATAACATTGCATAGCATGGCGTTGAAGACCAAGGCGTAGCATGGCATAGCATGACGTGGCACTTACGCACTGGATATGACAGCTGCAGCTGAAGGCATGGCATCGCGCAGCGGAACGCAACCTAGCATTGCATTGCATGCCGTGGCATGGCACGGGAAATGACGCCAGCGCTGCAGCGGGAGCACGATTCGGAACGAGCGGAAGCGCGGAAATGAGGTCAGCGCTGCAACGGGAGCACGATTCGGAACGAGCGGAAACACGGAAATGAGGCCAGCGCTGCAGCGGGAGCACGATTCGGAACGAGCGGAAGCCCGAAAATGAAGCCCGCGCCTCAGCGAGAGCATCATTTTGAAAAAAAATCCAAGCGAAAACCCAACTCCGGGAAATCCTGTGTGTAAAAAAACAGTACGCGGAGGGGTGCCCGGTATCTTCCGCACGCCATGAGGGGATGGAGGAGCGTAGTATTCATCTTGTGTAATTGTGAAAAAGAAAGAAGGATGAAGGAGGGGTCAATGCGGAAGGTGGCAGGAGGGTCCCTGGCCTGCCGGGCCTGCGCGGACAGCTTCTCGATCACCTTGCCCAGGAAGAAAAGCGACGTGTTGATGGAATTGGACTCCTGCATATACCTCTCGCTCGAGTCTTGCCAATTGGGCCTTCGTCGTCATCCTCAGCCTCCTCATCATCAAGATAAGCATCATCAACATTATCAAACTCAACACCATCACCACCATCACTATCGCCAACATCACGATCACCATCGCCATCACCAAGATCATCATCACAATCACATCACCATCACTATCACAATCATGACCACTATCATCGTCACCATCATCATCATAATCATCACCACCATCACCACCAACATCATCATCCGCATCATCATCATGATCATCGTGATCTTGGTGATCCGATCGACAGTATCAACATCACCATCATCATCATCGTCATCATCATCATCACCATCATCATCATCGTCACCAACATTGTCATCATCGTAGCCGTCATCGTCACCCCCATCATCATCAGCAACATAGTCAAGGCAGTCAGCATTGTCATCACCATCGTTATCTCCATCGTCACCACCACATACATCACCATCACCATCATCATCATCATCATCATCATCACCATCATCGTTGTCGTAGTCATCACCATTACAATAATCATCACCATCATCACCGTTATCACCATCGTCACCACCACAAGCATCACCATCACCATCACCATCACCATCATCATCGTCATCACAACAAGCATCGTCAGCGCCATCATCATCATCATCATCATCATCATCATCACCACTACCATCATCATCAACATCACATCACCATCATCATCATTATTATTATCATTATCATTGCATCAGCGAGCATGCGTTTCGCAAATGCTTGACGACGACGACGCCTACGACGACGGCGACAATGTCAGCAACAGCGGCACGGCGGCGCACCTGGCGCCGGCGCCTGGCGCCAGTGCTGGCGAGGGGGGGATGGATCGACATCCCCCCCCCGCCCGCCGCCAGCAAACATCATCATCAACATTATTATTATCATCATGGTCGTGGTCATCATCATAACCGTCATGGTAGAACCCTGCTACTGCTCGATCCAACTCTTAAAGAATCCTTCCTCGGCTCGGCCTAGCTCTAGTGGAATCTACTTGTGCTCGATCCAGTTAGTTCTACTTGAAACCTGTAAGGGCGCGACCCAGCTTTAAAGGGATTTTGCTAGGGCTCGATCCAGCTCTCAAGAGATCCTACTAGGGGCCGATCCAGCTCTTATGGAATTCAACGATGTCTTGATCCAGCTCTAATAGAATCGTACTAGGGCTCGATCCAGTAGAATCCTTCTAGGGCTGGATACAGCTCTAAAGATCGCTCTAGGGCTCGATCCAGCTCTGGTGACACCAATGAGGGGTTGAATCCAGCAAGCTTCCTCATGCTCGATCCCGCTCTAATCGAATCCAAGTCGGGCTCGATCCAGATCTAATAGAATCCTTCTAGGGCTCGATCCTATCGTCGTCGTCGTCATCGTCGTCGTCGTCGTCCACGATGTCGTCGTCGCCCTTGTCCTCGTCGTCGTCGTCGTCGTTGTCATTGTCGTCGTCGTTTGCCACTGGCGAACAGAAAGTGGGAAACGGGGGGTGGGGTTCGAACCCCCCTCGGCCCCTGGTGGGGGGCGGGCTCGGTTGGAACCTCCCCCCCTTCCAAGCGTCCACAAAATGCGTTCGTTCTTTCTTACATCACGGCCACCACCACCACCATCCCCATCACCATCACCATCATCATCATCATCACCACCATCATCATCAGCATCATCATAAATCGATTGACCAATTGATTAGTTATCATCATAACCATCATTATCACCGTCATCATCATCGTCGTCATCATCATCATCATCAACACCACCATCAGCATCATCAACATCATCATCATCACCACCATCACCATCACCATCACCCTCAACTTCATCATCATCACCATCATCACCATCAGCATCACCATCATCATCATCATCATCATCATCATCATAATCATCATCATCGTCATCATCATCAGCATCATCATCATCATCGGCCTCATCATCATCATCATCATCATCATCATCATCATCATCATCATCATCATCATCATCATTATCATCATCATCATCATCATCATCATCCCCTTCCCCTCCCCCTGTCCCCCTGTCCCCTTTCGCCCTCCCCCCCTCCACTCGCCCCTCCACACCTCTCCTCCTCCGTTCCTTCCTCCTCCCCTTCCCCCTCCTCCTTCTCCCCCTCTTCCTTTCTCCTTCTACCCCTCTTCCTTTCTCTTCCCTCATCCTTGCTGCCCGCCCCCGCTGCTCCTCCTCCTGCTCCTCTCCTCCTCCTCTTCGTCCTCCCCCTCCCCCTCCTACTCCTCATCCTCCCTACCCCATCCACGCGCTTGAGCCTGCAGGACGCAGGCAACTTGAACTTATTTGAGCTTTCCTCCACATCCACGGGATGGGTTAGTGGCCGTCTTTTTTTTTTGGGGGGGGGGGGGGGGCTTGGGGTCCGGAAGTCGGACTGCAATCGCCCAGATCGGGGGACACACGCTCATGGTGTTGTCTTCTCGCGACGCTCAGAGGTCTGGGTCCTCTCGGGCCCTCAACGCTTTACGACCACGACTTCGAGGGGAATCCCGCCGTGACGACAAAGATCCCCCCAAGCACAGAATTTGCGACAACCGTCAAAATCGTTCCCGCCCCTTCCTCCTCCTCCTCAACCTCCTCCTCCTCCTCCTCCTCCTCCTCCTCCTCCTCCTCCTCTATCTCCGCCTCCTCTTCCTCTTCCGCCTCCGTCTCCTTCCTCATTCTTCTCGTCCTCACTTTCTTCCATCGGTTGTCCTCGAAAACAGCGTGCAACTCCTCCCTGTCGGACCCGCTAGACGTGTCCGTAGGGCTGGCAGGGCGGTCCGCCTGATACTGTCTCACAGTTTATAATGTCGAATTTTGACGTTTCCATCAGCTACAAGTATTGAAGCCAATTTCTGATCAAAACTGGCTCTCGCCTCATCGCTGCGCACATTCGCCGTAAATGTTATCAATGATCTACGGGGGCTGAGGGCGGTGCGTCTCCCCAATGGGGCTGCCGCCCGAACGCCGCGAGCTCTCGCCGTGCAGACGTGCAGCAGCTACAGGGATGGAGGACGGATCCCTTTCAGCGTGCGGCGTTCACTCTGCACTTCCTCAGAACTGACAAAAGCCTGGATACGGCAGGTTCGTGTCGTGCCGACCCCGGCGTTGGTTTTTGACACCGCAGGGATCGTTCCACCTTGAACGATCGGCCGCTGCCGCAACGTCCGATCGTTCAACATCGATCGATTCTGGGTCGCCCGCGGCGTTCAAGGTTGAACGCCCGCGCTGGGGTCGCCGCTGGTCGACACAACGCAAACCTACCGTACGGAACACGTGCCACAGCTCCACGGGTGGAGGGCGGTTCCCTTTCGACATGGGGGCCTCTCGCGGGTGATTCCCCTGCGGTCTGCGACGGGTGGCAGCTCCTGCTCACAACGGGGGCTCTCGCTGGACAACTCGCTGAGCTCTGTGATCCTACCTTTCCGCATTCCTGCGAGCTCGGTGGCAGTTCCTTGTCAAAACGACACTCTCGCCTGGATGGTAGGTCAACGGGGTGCTCGTCTTCCCATGGGGCGCTCCTTGTGGTGGACATGAAGTCTGAAAGACACTTCTGGGGGAGATGAAGTGACTCGGGATGGTGTGTTGCAGCATCGTGGATGCATCCTGGGTTTCCTCTCGTCCTCTTGCTCTCCTCTTCCTCTTCCGCCTCTTCCTTCTGTTCTTCCTCCTCCTCCTCCTCCTCATCCTCCCCCTCTGTTGACATAAGGGAAAGGTCTTGGTTGTGAGCGATTGAAAACGAGCCCTGTGCCCAAGGTGTTCCCCTGGACCTGCATTCTATCCATAATCGAATTTCTGCCATATGCCGGGCAAACGACGACCACAACCCAATAGCTTGGAACTTCGAACGGAACTTTGATTTCTTCACAACAACTTTGACACTCCGTCCCCGTCTCCATGCATTAGTTGCCCACCAGGAGGTGAAGGAGGAGGGTGAGGAGGGGGGGGGGTAGCGTCGAGCGAGGGGTGGGAGGGGGAGGGTGAGGAGGATGAGGATTGGACTGCGCTAAGGGGGAAGGAGGAGGAGGAGGAGGAGGAGGAGGAGGAGGAATGGGAGGAGGAGGAGGAGGAGGAGGAGGAGGAGGAGGAGGAGGAGGAGGAGGTTGGAGGAGGAGGGGAGGGGAAGGGGGACGATTGGGGCGAAGGAGGGGGGGCGACGAGAAGGAGGGGTAGGAGAGAAACGAGGGGGAGGCGGAGGCGAGCTGGAAGGAGGAGGAAGAGGAGGACGAGGGCGATGCAGTGGGCGTGAGAACAGGGCACTCCGTCCCCATCTCCATGCGCTCGTTGCCTGCCAGGTCGACGATCACTAGGCGGCCGATCTGCGTGATGCGGGCCTCCTCCTCGCCCGCCCCGTCCTGCTCGGGGCCGTCCTCTGCGGCGTTGCGGTGCGACGTCAACTCGTCGTCGTCGTCGTCGTCGTCGTCGTCGTCGTCGTCGTCGTCGTCGTCGTCGTCGTTCGTCGTTCGTCGTGGTCGTCGTGGTCGTCGTGGTCGTCGTCGTGGTCGTCATCGTCGTCGTCGTCGTCGTTCGTCGCCTGAGGAGGAGGGGGAGGAGGTGCCGAATGATGAGGCGGAGGAGGGGGAGGAGGATGATGAGGAGGACTCATCTAATTTGGTTGAACGTTCTCGGACCTTTCTGGGCCCCTGGAAGCTTCAAGAGGCCTCCTGGGACCTCCGAGCATCTCCAGAGACCGACATGAAGGGGAATGATGAACAGGATGAGGACGAGGATGAACATGATGATGAAGATGATGATGCTGCTGATGATGACGACGATAACGCCGATGACGATGACGACGACGATGGTGGTGATGATGATGATGAGGAAGAGGAGAAGACGGTGGAGGAGGAAGAGGGTGAGAAGAAGAAAAAGGAGGAGGAGGAGGAGAAGAGGGGAAGAGTACAAGGAAGAGGATGCTGCTGATGATGATGATGCTGATGATGATGATGATGATGATGGTGAGGAGGAAGAGGATGAGGAACAGTATGATGATGATAATGATGATGATGATGATGATGATGATGATGATGATGATGATGATAATGATAATGATAATGATGATGATGATGATGATGATGATGATGATGATGATGATGATGATGATGATGATGATGATGATGATGATGATGATGATGATGATGATGATGATGATGATGATGATGATGATGATGATGATGATGATGATGATGATGATGATGATGCTGACGGAGGAGTAGGAGGAGGAGAAGGAGGAGGAGGAGGAGGAGGAGGAGGAGTAGGAGAAGGAGGAGAGGAAGGAGGTGGAGGAAGAGGAGGATGCCCTCCTCCGCCCGCTTTTGGCCTTCAGAGGCCCTCCTCGTCGCCACAGCTGGATGGGGCTCGGGAAGCTGGTCAGGATGCTGCCTCAGATGGGTCTGCGGACTAGTCTTTGAGGGGAGGGAGGGAGGGAGGGAGGGGTGGCGGGAGGACGGAGGGAGGAGGAGAGATTTGTTGGAGGGTTCTATTCATAATGGTTCCCCCCCCCGAAGACACCGAGAAGCCCCCGACAACTCGAGAAAGTTCAAAGAATTCCCCCTCCTCCCCTGGAGGCCTCTGGAGGTCCCAGGGGATCCTCCAGAGGTTTCCAGAAGCCCAGACAAAGCCCCGAAAGCCAACACAAACTTGATCCCCCTCGGCCCCCCCCTCCTCCTCCCTCTCCTCCTCCTCCTCCTCCTCCTCCTCCTCCTCCTCCTCCTCCTCCTCCTCCTCCTCCTCCTCCTCCATCCGTGTCCATTATACATGAATGCGCCCCCGAGAGTCAGAGAGAGAGAGAGAGAGAGAGAGGATCGAGGATAACTGATCGAGGCCTGAGAGCGCTTTATGGATCCCAGGAGGCCTCTGGGGACAGGCTGGAGGCCCCTAGAGGGCGCAAACCTCTGGCACCGGCATCACGAACAGCCCGCCCCGGCGGCCAGAGTCCCATGTCGTGCGCCAGAGCCACACGCACACACAAACACACACAAACACACAAGCACACAAAGCACACAAAACACACAACACACAACACACAACACACAGCACACACAACACACAACACACACACACACACACGCACGCAGAAACCTGACGAAGCATGCCGGTCCCATGGGATGGGCTCGACAGCACATCTCCGAAGGCCTGCGTCGTGAAAGCAAGACGCGGCGCTGGACGCTTGACTGTGTGCACACCTGGTCTTAGAGCCAGCATGGCATGCACAGCGGCCCTGGGCCGAAGCTTGTCAGGCCAGCCCCGCCGTGACAACAGATCTCCGACGACGTGTCTTTTTCAGTGCACAGGTCACCTGACGTAGCACCTCGCGCCCCGCGTTGCGCGATCATCGTCGCGCCCTCGCGCCGCACACTCTGAGAAGGAAGCGCGATCATGTTCGCGCTGGGCGGGTGAGCCAGGATACGCGCATGGCCAGCGGACCTCCCCGTCGCCTCGCGCGCCGTGAGGCCTCGGCCCCTCCGAGGCTGCCGCAGGAGGGGCTGCCAGCGCAAGAGGGGCCCAGTGGCAGTCGTCATCGTCGTCGTCGTCGTCATCGAGCCCCGAACTCTCTTCCCTCGGACCACTTCTTTTTGTGTCCCACATGTTCTTGATGACCGTCATGGAGGCCCGGATGGCCGCCCACTGGCGGCCGAGATCGAAGAACACGCGGTGGCACCGAACAACCCACGACGCCAAGGTTTTATTTAAGCCGTTGGCGTCCCCCGATGCGGGAGCAGAGGAAGAATCAGCAGCACAAGCATAATTTGTCGGAGGGCCGCGCGGAGTTCTTGGATCGGCGCTGGGCCCTCCCAGGCGTGCGGAGCGCTCCAGGGGCGGCGCTGGAGTCGCCGCCAGGGGGCCCTAGCAACTATCCAAAAAATCTGTGCGGACCTTCGAGAAGTTATGCCTATGCCTTTTTCTGTCATTGGAGGTGCGGGAGCCTCCAGCGGCGCAGAGCGCTCGATGCAGAGCGTCAGTATCGTGTGGGAGCGCGAGGACACCTCGTTGTAACGCGTGTGTGCCACCCGCCGACGCTTCTCGGCCTGGGTCAGCAGTGCGACCACCTCCTCTCGAGAAGCGAAAGAACTTCTTCCTCCCCGTGGCACTATCAAATGGCACTATCAAATGTTTCGGCTACGTACATTTCGTGACTGATAAGGCTGCTGAAACAAACTTCCCTGTCTTCCCTCCCCCGATCCTCATCGGATTTCTCTCCCTCCACGCGCTGGTGTTGATCCTGCTGCTGCTGCTCGTCCTCGTACAAAACCTGCGCAGCAAATCGACCCGGCAAAACCAGGGAAACTAGACCAACCAAATAACCGGACAACGCAGGTCAAGTAGAGTACTCAATCGACCGCCAACCAAGACCAATCAACCAACCAGGCAAGCCAGAACAACCAGGAGAGAAGGAGCCTGTGCAAACAAACCGATGAGACCAACTAATCTGGATCGGATCCGAGAAAACCCTGCCGACCAACCAGACTAAATGGCCTAACCACGCCAGACCAAGAATACCAACCAACCAGACCAGCCAAA
Source organism: Prorocentrum cordatum (assembly GCA_963575745.1). Taxonomy (NCBI): domain Eukaryota; class Dinophyceae; order Prorocentrales; family Prorocentraceae; genus Prorocentrum; species Prorocentrum cordatum. Next base: position 381,019 of record CAUYUJ010004558.1, on the reverse strand, counting down.
TATCGGAGCATTCATCTCAAACTAACCATGCCAATCAGATCAGTGAGACCAATCATGCGACCTACAACAACCACGCACAGACTAGACGACAGCAGTCAGACCAGTACCAACAAGAGCGAGGGACGCAATGCCAGACCAACAAAACCAGACCAGACCAGTCAGAGCACAACTGACCTTACCAAGCAAACTAGACCAACCAACCAACTAATGCCAGCACAACGAACCGAACAAACCGAACCAAGCGTAACAACCAGACAATAGAAGGAACCCGTGTGACCAAATGGATTAGACCAATTAACCTGGATCGGATCCGACAGAACCCTGCCAACCTAACCAGACCAACCAGGCCAACCGCACCAGACTAAGCAGACCAGTCAACCAGACCATGCAGATATTGGGAAAACACACTCCACACTATCCATGCCAAACAGATCATCCAAACGAACCGTGCCAAGCAGAACAGCCGTACACAGACCAGACCAGACCAATCAGACCAGCACCATCAAGAGCGAGGACTCCAATGCCAGACCCGGCATATCCAGAGTGCTAGACGCCTCCAAATCATATGCGGCTCGCATGAAAAACTAAGCTCAAACTCTAGCAGCGACACTGCAACACGTAACAAGATGCAATGCAGGAGAGAAGTGCAATGCAAACCAAACTGCAATACAAATGCACTGCTTTTCTGACGTGGTGGTTGACGCTGCGCGCTTCGCACCTCCATGGACGTCCCCAAACCACGTTCGGCTTGCACGCGATATCCTAAGCTCAAGCTCTAGCAGCGAAGCTACAGCGCAAACAAACATCACTGCAGAAAACAGCTGCAGTGCAACAACAAATGCAATGCAGAAACCAACTGGTTTTTGGGTAGTCGTGGCCGCGGTTGACACTGTGCGCCTTGCACCTCCCTAGCGGTGTCCCCAAACCTCGTTCGACTCGCACGCGACATCCGGCATTCAAGCTCTAGCAGCGAAGCTACGACGCAAACTATGCAAGGCAGACGCACACACAGGATGCAAACAAAAAGTGCAATGCGATCAAGCTGTTTTTTCTGTCATGGTTGCCACTGCACGCTTCGCACCTTCCTGGGCGTCTCCAAACCACGTTCGGCCCGCACACGAAATCCTACGCTCAAGCTCTACAGACGACACTACAACGCAATCAACAAACAATGCAGACAGACCAGCAACGCACCACACACTGCAAACAACTGTTTTTCTATCGTCGCCGCTTGTGGTTAACACAGCGCGCTTCGCACCTCCCTGGGCGTCTCCAAACCACCTTCGGCCCGCACATCGACACTACGGCGGAACAAACCAACTGCAATGCCACCCACACTGCAATGCACACGCACGGTTATCGGTTATGCAAACAAGCTGTGGTACTGTCGTCGTTGATGTGGTTGGCACTGCGTGCGTCGCCCCTCCCAGGTCGCGCCAAAACCACGTTCGGCTCGCATGCGATATCCTAAGCCCAAGCTCTAGCAGCGAACCTACAGCACGAAAGCTGCAATGCAGAAGCGACTGCAATGCAAACGCACCTGCCATGTCGGCGTGGCCGTGGTGGCCGCTGCGCGCTTCGCACCTCCCTGGGCCTTCCCAAGCCACGTTCGGCACTCACGCGAACTCCGAAGCCCAAGTTCCAGCAGCGAAGCTACAACTCAAAAAAACATGCAGTGCAGAGACAAGTGAAGCCCAAACTCAAGCTCAAGTCTGACCTTACAAACTTGCCCTTTGGAAACCTGGCGTCCCGCCGTGCGCTACATGGCCAAGAATTTAGTATCCAGCGAGGACCCCGACACGTGTGTTCTAGCATGCGATGTGGTGCAATCTACCTGGCTTACTATATGTGGTGCAGTGTATGTGGTGCAATGTATGTGGGGCAATTTGTGGTGCAGTTAATTTCTGTTCGCAATGAGTTGTCCATTCCACTGCTCGCGGAAACATCCCACTCACCCACCCGCAACTTGGTTTGCAAAGTCTCTTAAGACTGTGACGGTGGGTACCAACTGGCATTTGGCAACGACAGCGACGCCGACGACGACAGCGACAACGACGACGACGACGCCGCCGACAACGACTACGACGACACCGACGACGTCTCCAACGACTTCGACGACGCCGACAACGACGACGACGACGACACCGACGACGACGGCGACGGCGACGGCGACGACGACGACGATGACCACGACGACGACGACGACGACGCCGACGACGACGACAACGACGCCGACGACGACGACGACGACGACGGCGTCAACGACGCCGCCGACGACGACGACGACGACGACGACGACGGCAGCGACGACGACAACGCCGACGTCGACGACGACGAAGAAGACGACGACGACGTCGCCAACGAAGACGACGACGAGGGAGGAGGGAGGACGACGACGGCGACAACGACGACAACGACGACAACGGCGAGGGAGGAGGGAGGACGGCGACGACGCGAACGACGAAGAAGGAGGAAGGACGGCGACGCCGACGACAACGACGAGGGAGGAGGGAAGACGACGACAACAGCGACGACGACGACGGCGACGAAATAGGAGGGACGACGACGAGACGCCGACGACGGACGACGACGACGACGAGGGAGGAGGAGGAGGACGACCACGGCGACAACGACGACGGAAACGACCACGACGTCGATGAGGACGACGACGACGAACACGAGGAAAGATAGAGGACGACGTAGGCGACGACGACGACGACGCGGGAGGAGGGAGGACGGCGACGACGACGACGATGACGACGCAAGAGCGCGCGCGCACGCTTTTGTTGAAAATCCGTGTTGCGAAACCTTTTGTTTTTGTAGGTTTTTTGGACACACGATTTTGAAATCCTTCCGAAACTGATGGGTTCTGAAGGTTTTCGGCATACGCGCGCGACGACGCGCGCGTCTGCACTTCGTCCAATTTGTTGCTGAGGATTCTCGCGACGGCACACGCGCAAGGGCGTTCGACAGATTTCGACATGCGCGCGCGCGAAGCCCGTTTAAGAGCATGTTGTGAAAATCTTGAAAAAACCTATGGTTTTCCTAAGATTTCGCAAGAGCTCGCGCGGAAGCTTTTTTAGCAAATCAGTGTTGCGAAACCCTGTGTGAGTTTGTATGTTTTTTGGGAACTCGATTGCGAAATCCTTCCTGCACCGAAGGTTGTTGAAGGATCGGCATGCGCGCGCGACGACGCGCGCGTGTGCGCTTCGTCTCACTTTTTACAAGAGGTTCGTGAAAAAGTGCGATGTTAAAACAACAAATGTCATCGCATAGTGTTTTTACCTAACAGCGAAGACTGATAGGTTTCTAATAGGGTCAAAAAAAACATCATGACTCCCCAGGGGGGTCTGGGCAGATGCCGGACGGGTGCCGGGGAAAACCGGGGACTCCCCAGAACACTATCTCAGGCCACATTTTGACTGCCCGGAGCCAACAGAACACCACTCCCAGGCCACATTTTGAATGCCCGGAGCCAACTGTAGGCCACTTCATGTTCTTCGTGCTCCCAGAACACCAATCCCAGGCCACATTTTGAGTGCCCAGAGCCAACTGTAGGCCACTTCGTCTTCCCAGAACATTATTCCCAGGCCACATTTTGAGTGCCCGGAGCCAACTGTAGGCCACTTCGTGTTCTTCGTGTTCCCAGAACATTATTCCCAGGCCACATTTTGAATGCCCGGAGCCAACTGTAGGCCACTTCGTGTTCTTCGTGTTCCCAGAACACCATTCCTGTACCATATTTTGCTTGCCCGGAGCCAGGCCACTTCGTGATCTTCGTGTTCCCAGAACACCATTCCCAGGCTACATTTTGATTGCCCGGAGCCAACTGTGAGGCTGAGGCTGAGGCAGGCTGAGGCTGAGGCAGGCTGAGACTGAGCCTGAGGCAGGCTGAGGCTGAGGCTGAGGCTGATGCAGGCTGAGGCTGAGAGGCTGAGGCTGAGGCTGAGGCAGGCTGAGGCTGAGGCTGAGGCAGGCTGAGGCTGAGGCTGAGGCCGAGACAGGCTGAGGCTGAGGCTGAGGCAAGCCGAGGCAGGCTGAGGCTGAGGCTGAAGCTGAGGCTGGCTGAGGCTGAGGCTGAGGCAGGCTAAGGCTGAGGCAAGCTGCGGCTGAGGCAGGCTGAGGCTGAGGCTGATGCAGGCTGAGGCTGAGGCAGGCTGAGGCTGAGGCTGAGGCAGGCTGAGGCTTAGGCTGAGGCCGAGGCAGGCTGAGGCTGAGGCCGAGGCAAGCCGAGGGCTGAGGCTGAGGCGAGGCAGGCTGAGGCTGAGGCTGAGGCTGAGGCTGCGGCTGAGGAGGCTGAGGCGAGGCAGGCTGAGGCTGAGGCTGAGGCTGAGGCTGAGGCTGAGGCTGATGAGGCTGAGGCTGAGAGGCAGGCTGAGGCTGAGGCTGAGGCTGCTGAGGCTGAGGCAAGCTGCGGCTGAGGCAGGCTGAGGCTGAGGCTGATGCAGGCTGAGGCTGAGGCAGGCTGAGGCTGAGGCTGAGGCCGGCTGAGGCTGAGGCTGAGGCCGAGGCAGGCTGAGGCTGAGGCCGAGGCAAGCCGAGGCAGGCTGAGGCAAGCTGCGGCTGAGGCAGGCTGAGGCTGAGGCTGATGCAGGCTGAGGCTGAGGCAGGCTGAGGCTGAGGCTGAGGCAGGCTGAGGCTGAGGCTGAGGCCGAGGCAGGCTGAGACTGAGGCCGAGGCAAGCCGAGGCAGGCTGAGGCTGCGACTGCGAGAACAGCAGAATTCTACAACTGGATTCTCACCTGAATCTTAAGGGGAATGCTCCCAGATATGCGTCTACACATCGCTGTTAGGTTGCTTTGCCGGGATAATTTACAAGGGAACCTCAGGGGAGGGATACCGGCAGGCCTGGGATAGTGTCAATTCATATTTAGGATGGACATATGGTCAGAATCATGTATGATTTACGTGCCCAAAAGGGGTACCGATAACGCGGAGGGGGGTAGAGCCTATTCTGTTTTTAGAGAAAGAGGCTCTACTTGGTGAATTCTACAGTCGGACTTGATTGGAGAGGACACGCGAGAGGACACACGACCCTTCCAAGGGCCACGCTGCCACAGAAGTGCAGGAGACATGGGTCGCAAGACACAGGACACGAGGGTATCCTTGATCTGGCAGGGTCGACCTACTAATCCAGGCCGCCTGTATGTGGCGACGGGCGGCAAAGCACTGCAAAGTAACGCAAAACAGCGCAAAATAACTCAAAGCAACGCAATGCCAAGCAGTGCCCAGCAATGCCAAACAATGCCCAGCAATGCAAAGCAATGCGAAGCACTGCGAAACAAATCGATGTAAATCAACGCAATGCAACACGAATCCGCCGATCCTGTCGGCGTCTGTGGGACGTTTTTCCGTTTGAGTCGTTGTCGTCGCCGTCGCCGAACCCCCTCCCTTCACTCGGCCCCCAAGCGATCCAACCACACGGAAATCAAACAACGTCGTCATTGATTCGAAGAGATGCCCCTTCCCTTTGATCCCTTCCCTGCCGGGGGGGGGGGATCGCGGGGGGGGGCGTGCCGGGGGGGGAGCGTCTGGGGGGAGGGGAACTTGGAGGGGTCCCGATGGGGGACCCGGTGGGGCTTCGCCAGGGGGGGCCCGGGAGGGGGGGGGGGGGTCGCCTGTGGAGTCCAGGGGGGGGGCCTGGGGGTTCCTGGCCTCTCCCCCACCACAGGGCCCCCCCCCCCTGGGGACAAGCGGGACAGGGGGCTGGTCCCCGTGGACAGGGGGAATTCAAGACCCCCCCCCGCGTCCCACCTGTGGATAAGGGGACCCCCCCTAAGATCCTCCTGCATGGACCCCCCCCCCCCCCCCAAGAAGCCTCAGATCCGCTCCGAGGCGGCTCCAAGTGACCACGAAAATCCCCCAAAAGTCCCCCAAGAGGCCCCCCCCAACAGAGCCCAAGAGGCTCCCAAGAGAGCCTCAAGAAGAGCTCCAGAGCGTCAGCGTCGTTGTAATCGTCGCCGCCGCCGCTGCCGCCGCCGCCGTCGTGGTCGTTGTCGTCGTCGTCGTCGATGTCGTCGTCGTCGTCGTCGATGTCGTCGTCGTCGTCGTCGTCGTCGTCGTCGTCGTCGCCGCACTCTTTCAGGGTCGGCGGCGCCGGTCGTAAGGCCTTCCCATGATAAAGAAGTGCCAATCAATGGAATGCAATGCAAAAAACGCAAGACACATAACCGCCAGACCGACGGGCAAGCCAGGAGCTACGGGGCGGCGAGGGCGACGACGTAGCCGCCAGACTGACGGGCAGCCTCAGAAGACGGGTGGCGTCGAGGCGGCAACGGCGACCACATAGCCACCATACCGACGGGCAGGCCCAGTTCCTCAGAAGAGAACCCCTCATTGCAAGCAGTGTTTGGGGAATAGACATGAAGTTTCGGCGGCGGCCCAAAGGGGGGCCTCCAAGAAGGGGGGCGCAACTCATGGCCGGCGTCACGTGCGCGGCCCAGGGTGGGGGGGCCAAGGACGCATCGAAATAAGAAGAACCCCCGTGAAATCTAGAGAGACACCCTTTCCCCCGTCATGATATCCACCCCCGCTGGTCATCACCCCCCTCTTGGCCACCCCCGAGCTCTTGGAGGTCAGCGCGGGTGTCTTGGGTCGGCGTGAGGCCCCGCGCCTTCCCGCGCGCTCTTGGCCGATGCGGGGCGGGCCTTCCCTGGCCGCCGTGGAGGCCACCCGGGGGGAGGCACACGTCAGGAGGCGAAGAAGCCCCTCGCCTCCCCAAGCCCCTGGCGGCGCTCTCGGCGTGCCGGGGGAGGGTTGTGGGGATGAGGGTTGTCTTATAGGCTTCCCGGGTGGGGCTCCGAGTAGATGGGGTCGGAGGATCGCGCCGCATCGTCGATGCATCGGCGATGCGGTTCGATGTGGAGCCCGACTTTCTCCACGTCGAAGTCGTTGGTGCATCACCGATGACGCCGACGTATCGGCGATGCGGCGCGATCCCCCGACCCCATCTACTCGGACCTCATCTGGGAGGCCTCTATGTCTGGCACGGTCCTCGGAAGACGAGACGATCTTCTCCTTGAGCCCCTCCACGTAGAAGCTTCGCGTCTCAGGATCTTCCTTCAGGGGCAGGTTTTGGGTCTGTGGGCTGATCTTGCGCAGCAGGTCGTTGCAACGCTCCATGTACAACTCCGCATAAGACATTCGCACAAGGAACTCTGGACCTCGCCCTGCGCCGGTGTAAGATGTGGCCTGCTCCCGTATCAGCGTGAAGAGGTCGTCCAATGCGAAATGGATAATCCCCTTTTGCGGCTCAACATCCGCGTCCTCACCGAGGCCGGCTGGCCGCGCGGTTGCGCCACTGATCGAGTAGGTCTTGCCGCTCGCAGTCTGGCCATACGCCAGGATGGCACCGTTGAGGCCCTCCGCCGCGCTCGCCACGATGCCCTTGAAGGACTTCTCGTACACGTCCCTCGTCGTGGCGGCCTCCCCGAACACGGTGTCCAAGATGGTCTCGCCGTCGGGCCGACGGTGGTCGGCGTTGCGCAGCTCCGTGCGCGACCTGCCCAGCGCCTCGCGGCCGTCTGGTGCGGCCGAAGGCGGCCGCCCTCGGCTGTCGGCGGAAGCCCCGCGTCCGAAAGCGCCCCGCCGCAGGGACACGGACCGGTCCGTCAGCTCCCACGGCGCCCGCTGGACGCCCTGCTGCGGGCGGGCGAGCGAACAGAGACCTCCCAGATGGGGTCGGAGCAGATGGGGTCGGAGGAGCGCGCCGCATCGCCGATGCACCGCCGCCGTCGGCGATGCATCGCCGCCGTCGGCGTGGCGAAAGTCGGGCTCCACATCGAGCCGCATCGCCGATGCATCGACGATGCGGCGCGATCCTCCGACCCCATCTACTCGGAGCCCCATCCGGGAGGCCTAGACTGTTGCGGGCGGGCGATCGAACGAATGTCACTTCAGCAAATGCTGTTCCAACTGCGGGGAGGAACGTACGGTTCTGGGGCCTTGGCGAGGGCCCCCAGAGGTTGAAAACGGGAAAAACAAATCCGTCTTGAGGTTGGCCGAGGAGGTGGCCTTGTAAGGTGGGTGGGGAGCCTTTGGGACGGCGAGGTGCCCTTTGATAAGCAGGCATTTGTGCGACGCAGAAATATGGGGCCGTCTGTGTCGACATTTGCACGCTGCCGAAAACAGGAAAAAACGGCCGTCTTGATTTTTGTTCGATGCGTTGGAGGTTTGGGGAAGCGGCACGGGGAAGCAGAACAACACGTCCGCGGACGTCGGCGGGCAACGCGCGGGGGCGAGGGGCAACGTTAGGGCGGGACTGGCTCATGAGTGACAGCGATAGGGTGGGACTGGCATATGGGGGAAGAAACATCGACCTGGAATCGGCGATATACCGCTGATAGATCTGCGATTTGCCCCCGATGGTGGATCCGCACGTTCTTGGGCGAGGTGGGCCTATCAGACCCCTATCGTCGACCAATGCGCGATTGGGGGTCGATACGTCCCCCCCAAGCCTATCCCCACCCTGTCGTTCGGGGGGAGATCGACCTAGAATCGGCGATCCCTGAGATCCTGGCGTCGCAATTTTTGCGATCTGGGTGTTTTCGCACAATTTCCGGGTTCGGGACCCTGACAGATCGATCTGGCTCGACATACGCCGCAGAAAGATTGGGTCCAGTGCTCCGGCCTTGATTTTCACAATGCTGCATTTTTTCTCGTCGTCGGATCTCAAGGATACGTCGCCGAGAGATCGTCGCCAGGCCCCCCGATGGCGCGTCCGCACGTTCCCGGTCGGGGTGTGTCGGCGATGAGTGGGCGATTGGGGGGCCGTTGCGTCCCCCCCCGGAGCCCATCCCCTCCCCAGCGTTGCCCCTGAGGGGGCGTGTCTCTGGAGACCCGACGTCACAACGAGGTGGAGCACCGCGAACAGTCACGACTGCAGACCTGCGCCGACCCCGTCTCGCTGCGGCACTCTTTTCGAGCTGCATCGGTCTGCGAGGGTCCGGGAGGGGGGGGGGGTGGGGGGGGGGGGGGGGCGGGCGCCCAGGGGGCAGATTGGAAGCTGGGCCATCGGCTCCGTCGGTCTCTCTGGCGGGGGGGGTAAACAGGGCCCCCTGTCGTCCCACCCTTGCGCTGCCACAGGGAGCCCTGAGCTCTGAGGCCCTGGCGTCGCGATCCCTTCGGGCACGGCGCTCTCTCGCGCATCTTGTGGGGCGGCCCGGAGAGGTCGCCTGGCGGGCGTCGGGAGCTTAGAGAGGAGCTGCTCGTGTCTCCGCCGTGGGGGTGGGCAGGGCCCCCTCTCAGTTCGGAGGCGACGACGGGGGCGAAAGCCCAGGGGGGGCAGTGCACGCATCCAAAAGGGCGCCCATGGTCTACACAGTCAGCGCGTAATTACAGTAAGGATGCGCGGTCAGGATGCAAGGGCCTTGGAAAGCCATGTTGACGCTTCGAGTGGGGCTGGCCAGCGACAGTTCCCAGGGATGGGCCGAAGGGGATGGATGCAAGGGTAGCCTGAGGACGTCGCTCATCCTCGCTATGCGGGTCGACTGTATCCCAGGGTGCCCATGGTCCCTATGTCTCCGGCGAGGCTCCTCGGCGAAGGCGTGCGAGGCTCGCCCCCAGGCGGGCTGGCGCCGGGCCGCACGGAGCTCTCTCTCAGGGGCGACCAGGGGCCCCTTCCATTGGGTGGGGTGAGTTCGTGCGCTGTGCCCTACCCAGACATGTTCGCTTCGTGGACGAGACGCCAGGCTCCCAAGACGAAGCCAAGACGAGGATATATCCTGGAGAGGAGATATCGGGAATCTCTGAGATCTGGCGGCTCTGGAGGATGCCTCGGGCGCCGCGGTCTTCTCGGAGCGTTCAGCATCACTCTGCAACGGATGTGCCTCCTCCTCCCGGGAGCCCCGTCCGCAGCCTGGGCCCGGTCCCCGCCCCCCTGCCTTGGCCACCTCGCCCTCCAGCAACGGCCGCACGCGGCACGCCACCGAGATGGTCCCCGCGCGCCCAGGGGCCGCCGGGGCGGGGCCGGCGGGCCGGGAGGCGCCCGTGGTGGAGTCCGGGACCGGCTCGCGGGCCTCGTCCTCGGGGCCAGGTCTCGATTGGTCTCGAGGCTCCCCAAAGGGGGCAGCGATCTCCGCCCTTCGCGCTCCGTGAAGCGTGACCATCTTCGCGTTTTCGCGCCGCCGGCCTCCCCGGGACAGGAGGAGAGACTCGCGCCAAGCTCTGAGATCGCTCAGACCGCGAAGCGCGACTGACTTCGCACCCTCGTGGTGGCCCTAGCCTCCCGTGTGCGTTGGGCGGACATTCAGGCCGGGCTTGTTTCGTCCCTCGAGGGGAACGGTTGAGCTTGCCGACTTAGGCACGTGGTAACAAAACTTAAGGCTGCTGCCAGTGCGGGCGAAAGAGATGCCAGAAGAAGTGGCAGAAGATTACGTACCCATGTGGGCGCCCAGTATCTCGAGGCTCCCTGGTCACCTCCTCTTCGCGGTTCGCGCCCCGCGGTGCGCTCAGGTTTCAGGCGTCTCGAAGAAGTGCACGTATGTGTTTTTCCCCATAATTGTTCGGCCTCTCGGGGCCCGTGATCAAAAGCTGGCCCTAGGGACGTGGTCGAGAGGTTGGGGGTCCGTGTCTCCAACAAATCGACATGCCGTATGTCTGGGGAGGCTCTCAGGTCATCTCCTGTTCGCAATTCGCGCCCCGCGCAATGCGCGGCGCGCGGCCATCGTTGCTCGCTCGCAAGGCACACGTGTCCCCTCAAATCAGGGCGATGCAAAACAATCGCAACGGCTGGTTTCTTGACGTTTCCGGCCTCTGCTGGGATGACCGAGGGCTGCTAAGGGTATAGAAAGGTTATAAGTGGATGCGTAGTTGGGTCATATCTGGCCTAACATAGCTTGCGGGCTAGAAGTGTCCTGAGTGGCTTGAGATCTGGACTAAGTGGTCTGCGCCCACTCAGCGAAGTTACCGAACCCACCCAAGTCTCTCAGGGCACTTGCAGCCCATTTAGATCCACTTGTGCCCCCCCCCATCCTCTAATGAGGGGCAACAATAGGGGAGGACTGGCAAATGGTGAATGCATCGACCTGGACTCGGTGATACATCGCCGATAGATCGGCGATGGACTCCTGGTACACGTCGTTCATGTCTAATCGTGTTCATTTCTAATTGTGCTCGTTTCTAATTGTTCCTGGCCCCCTAGTGGCCAGGAAGAGGCCCAGGATAGAAGAATTAGGAATGAAGGGATCTTGGCCCCCCAAAGCCAAAGAACTTGTGAATAATTAGAAGTGAACGATGTGTAGTGAGTCCGCACCTTCCTGAGCGGGTAAGGACTGTCGGGCCCGAATCGGCGATCAATGGGCGGTTGGGGGTCGATGCGTCCTCCCTATGCCTATCCTTCCCTACCGTTGTCCCTGATCTTAGCCCCCCCCGCGGTCACCCCAGTGGGGGCCGCTTCCGGCCGCGGCCCCTGGATCGTCAAGAGCGACCCAGGATGAACAAGCGCTCTGGGGAAAGGGTCGAATTCCCTGGGGACCGACGCCACGGAACAAATTGTGACGTCGGAGGGGAGGGGAGTACGGCGAGTTCGTGCGGCGTCGGCGCGCGCAAAAATTTTCGACGCCGCCTCGATCGTTCAAGCTTGAATTCAATCGGGTCCAGTGGCGTTGCCGTGTCCGTTGGTGCTTCCGCGTCGCAGAATCCAGCCTTGACCGCCTTCGCTGGCGTCGCCGGCGTGGCAACGCCGCATGAGCCTACCGTAATGGCAGCTCTCCGGCCCAGACCGCGACGCGCGAAGCGCGATCAACCTCGGGCCCCAGGCTGGGGGTGACCTGGGGCTCGCGCTTGTGAGCGTTCCCTTATTTGGCGTTTCGACATTGGGCGGAGGGGGAGGGGGGAGGGGGGGGGGGCTCTGGCTCCAGACCTCTGCCTGGTGCGGCTGTCTGCAGCAGTGCGTCCTGTGGGGGAGGCTCCACCTGCTTGAAACAGGCGCCAAAAAACAGCCGAGATCTACTCCGTGAGGGGGAGGCGGCGGGGAGGGGGGGGGGCGTGCGAGGGCCCAAAGAACGCGCTTCCGCTTCGAGGCCTCTGGGGACTCTGCGGCCTCCATCTGTGCCTCCAACGGCGCGGCCGCGGGGCCACGGCTCCTCGGCTCGCCCCGGGGCCCTCTGGCCCGAGCGCGCCCCCCAGGGCAGGCCGGGGGGGGCCGGTGGCCCTCCTGGGCCTCCCCTGACCTCCAGAGGCCGTGTTCTGTTGTTGTTCTGTTGTTGTTCTGTTTCCAGTGCTGGCGCCCCTGAGGTCCGACGTTGCGGGCAAACGTGCAACAGTGTAAAGCGTCACGACTGGGGCCCTGGACTCCATCTTCCTGCGCCACTTTTCGAGCCGGATCGACCCGGGAGGGCCCTGGGGCCCGACGCAAGGCGAGAACGCCCAGCGTGAAAAATTTGCAGCGCCAAGATCTCAGGGAAAACCAGGGAGCGTCAGGGAAAACCAGGTGCAGGCGCGACGACGAGGGGGGGCCAGGAATTCGCCGGCCCAACGGGCCAGAGGCGTGCTAAGATCTCAGGTGACTGCTTTACAATCTTTCTACTTCGCGCGCGCGGGGCGGCCCCTGGGGGCCCCCGGGCGGAAAGTACCCCGGCAAGGTCCCGAGAGAGTCCCGGGAGGAGTCACCAGGGCGCTCCAGCAGCGCACCAACGCGGCTCCGAGACGTCCCCGAGAGCCCCAAGAAGGGCCAAGAGGCTTCCAAGAGGCCCCCAAGATGCTACATGAGGGGTCCGAGATGCCACAAGATCGCTCCAAGACGCCCACGATGGCCCCCAGACGCCCCAAGAGGCCTCCAAGAGCACTCCCGAGAGGGCCCCAAGAGGCAAAATTCACTGCTTTTCCTTAGGTTTTGGAGAGATTTTGGCGTTTCCACCTTTTCGGCTTCACGACACCCCAAGACGGCCCAAGAGGCCCCCAAGACCGCCCCAAGAGGGCCCAAGAGGCCCCCAAGAGGGCCCCAAGACGGCCCAAGAGGGCTCCAAGACGGCCCAAGAGGCCTCCAAGACGGCCCAAGAGGGCCCCAAGAACGCCCCAAGAGGGACCCCAGGGGGGGAACACGAAACAATATTTCGAGCCCTCGGCCCTCAGAAGTCCCCAGGAGGCCCCAAGAGGCCCCTAAGAGGCCCCAAGAGGCCCCCAACAGGCCCTCAGGAGGCCCCCAAGAGGCCCCCAAGCGGCCCCAGGAGGCCACCCAAATGCCCCCCCGAGCACGCAAGCAAGTGCCAGCGACGCTACACTATGGGCCGGCGGAATGAGCGAAGCGATTCAATAACGGGGTCCGCGCACCATGCGCCGAGGCGCGTGCGCGGACGACGGGGGGCCAGGGAACGCGCCGAACACGTGTCGCGAAGAGGGGGGCGTGCCACCTCGGCGACATCGTGGCCCTGGCCATGCTATCCGCACACCCCTGTGATCCGTCCTCAGCCCTGGTAGTTCGACGAGACGCCTGGCCCCCCGCCTCAGTAATCTTCAGCTCCGAAAAAAACTTCAGAGCGTGAATTACCTCCCCCGCTTTCGCTTCCAGGCAAAACCAAGCCATACCACGCGCCTCCTCGTCAAGCGGCCTGACCAGTGCAGGCCGCAATTTGGCAATCTTTGGTATCTCTTGGAAGCGAGGGTGGTCAAAAGCGAGGTAGGTTTGTTTTCCCCCGAAAACTGGAGGACCAGCCAGGGACCCCCAGGAAAGGGGTCGAGAGGTCCAGGGGGAGCCCGCGCGCCGACACGGAGGCCCCAAAAACGTCGGCCCCAGAGGTCTCGACCCCTTCCTCCCCGAGGCCCCGGCGACGCGAAAGGCCTGCCACACCTCGCGAAAGATCACGACCAGAGCCCCTGGACGCCATCTCCCTGCCGGCAGCTTCCGAGCCGGATCGACCTGCGAGGGCCCCGCGGCCCGAGATGCGGCGGACACGCCCGGCTCGACAGCTTGCGACGCCGGGTCCTCTCAGGGGGTGGTCTCGGCCCTCGGCCCCTCCTCGGGAGTCAGGCTGTCCTCCCGGATCCTCGGGCGCGCCCAAGAGGGGGGCGCCCAAGAGGGGGGGTTCGCAGATCATGGCCCGAGGCATGTGCGCGGGCGAGGAGGGGCCCAAGGAGCTCCTCGAAAGGTAGCAGAGAGGGACTAAAACTGAGGAGGTATCATGGCCCCGGCCAAAAAATCCGCATCCCCCTGTCATCACCCCCCTCCTGGCCGCCCCCGACGGATCCCAGAAGCTGAACTCGAGGAACCACCTTTTTTGGGCGGAGGAGGGAGCCCGACCACCAGGGATCGACCCCTCGGCTATGCAAAACCAGTGCGAATCAGAGGTTGGCCAGGCAAACCCGAGACTTCGCACGAGTCGACCTGCATAGGCAAACTCATGCAATGAACCGCTGCCTGGGAGAGACACTCCGAGAGCACCCGCGAAATCTATGAGAAACACTGCCGGAGTGGAACGAACACCACATCGCCGGACCCTGAGATCCGACGTTGATAGAAATCGCAACATCGTGAGAAATCACGACCACAGCTCCCGGTCTGTGACGGCCCTGGGGCCCGAAAACGAGCGAAAGCGCCCGGCGTGAAAAGCTTGCGGCGCCCGGATCTCAGGGGAGGTCCGGTGGCCCCTCGAGAGGTCCTGCAGGGGGGGCGCCTTGCGGCCCGGCAAGAGGAGCCATACGGCACACAGACACAGAGGCGGGCCGGAGGCAGGCCGCTGGCCGGAGGCCTGCGGAGGGCCCCGCGGTCCTCGGGGCCCGGCCCCGGCGCGGGGGCGTGCAGGCCCATCGCGGCCTCATGGGGGCGCTTGCCGGCCTCGGGGTCTTGGGCCCTGGGCGGCCGCGGCTGGCGGAAGGGGGCGCGGGCTGGCCGAGGGGAGGGCAGAGCGGCCCCTGCCATCGCTCGGGCGTCCATTCCCCGTGCGTCTTTCGGCTTCGTGCGTGCTGCTTCTCGCAAGACGAGCCAAGATGCTCTTCGAGGGTCCTCGCAGAGGGAACACGCACACGTCCGAGCGATGCCAAGAGCCGATGGACAGACTCCTGCACCACCCGCGCGACCCAGGATGCTGGCGCAAACTTCAGCGCGCCCCCCTGCCCCCGATTCAGTGGTGGGGGCGCGGGAGGTGTTCACACATACCAACTAAAAAAATGTAGGATTCCGTCCATGAGCCGAACCTTGGGATCCGACGTCGCAAACGATCGAGCGGAAACGGCGTTGGAAATCGCGACCCTGGAGCTCCCCCGAACCCAATTTTTTCTGCCGCGTCTCGCGCGCCGAACCGACACGCTTGAGGGCTCGGGGCTCGGATCTGGGCGAAAACGCCCGGCGCGAAAAACCAGTGAGAACGCCCAGGCCTCAGCTCCTACAAGTGGACGGCGGAGAGGGGGGGAGCGCAGCAAAGGGGGGGGCGGTGCGAAAAAATATCACGACGTCGGGGGTCTGGGGGGCACACACTCTGCCTCTCTAGAGTCGCGACTGCCTCCCTCTAGTGCTCCTCTAGAAGCCCTTCTTGAGGCACCTCTAGACACGCCTCTAGGGGCCCTTAGAGCCTCCACGCGAATGCTCTTCTTCATCGGGCCCTCTACAGCTTCCCGCGACTCTTTACACGCTTCTAGACCGCCAAAAATTGTCCTCAGTCCAGTTGTGCCCCTGAAGTAACATACGATCGCCGCATTCCAGGCCGACGCCGTTCCAGCGGTGCCCGAATCGTTCCGAACGGCCGCCCAAGGCCCGAGCTGCCGCCTCGAAATGCCGACCCCGACGCACCTCTGGACAATCCCCAGTTCCACGTTTCACCCTGGACCCTGCCTTCGAGGATCGTGGTTCGAGACGGTTTCGTGAGCTTCTGGGACTTCCCCCTGTGGAGGTGACCTGGAACATTTAGGCAGGGTCCGCCCTTAAATTTTGATCCCGACGCATCTTCCAGGCTCGTGGTCTGGACGCATCTGTGAATGAGCCCTCCGCTCGATGTTTCAATCCAGGGCCCACTTCTCTTCCCCGCGGCAGGGGGGAAGAGAAGTGGGCCCTGGAGGACGAGAAGGGGGCGAGGCAGGGGAAAGGATAAAGGAGGCTTTACGAAGGAACGAGAGGGAGTGTGGGAAGCGAAACGGGAGCGGCGGAAGCGCCACAAGCAAAGCGCGCCCTCGTCCGGCTATCTTCGCCCCCGCCACCGCCGCCGCCGTCGTCGTCGTCGTCCTTGTACTCGTCCTCGTCGTCATTGCTTTGTCCTCGTACTCGTCGTCGTCGTCGTCGTCGTTGCTTTGTCCTCGTCCTCGTCGTCGTCGTCGTCGTCGTCGTGGTTTCGTCGTCGTCCTCGTCGTCTCTCTCTCCTTCTCGTTCCCACGTAGCCATGCAATGCATTCCGATGCTCACGCAGCCATGCTCTGGCCAGATTTCCGACGCGTAGTTCAGCGCGCGTCCGGGGGACCCCTGGAAGGCCGAGAGCGGCCCCAGAGCTCCCCAAGACAGCCACCCAAGATCCCCGGGAGCCCTCCGGAGGCCTCGACGAGGCTTCACCATGTGGAAGGACCCTCGAACGGCTCCACGTGCGCCCCACATGGCCGACAGACGAGGCCAACGGGTCCCCAGGCGGCCCAGGAGCGATCCGAGACGCGTCCCACCATAGCCCGAAACGCGATGATGATGATGATGATGATGATGATGATGATGATGATGATGATGATGATGATGATGATGATGAGGATGATGAGGAGGAGGAGGAGGATGATGATGATGATGATGCATCCCCTTGGGGTTTTGAAGGACTTTGACGTTTTCGTTCTTCGGCTTGCGGACGCTCCGCGTCCCATCAGAACCCGAAGCGCTAAGATCACGCATTCCCCTTTGGGTTTTCAAAGGACTTTGGCATCATCGTCTTTCCGGCTTGCGGACGCTCCACGACGCCCCCACGCGCCCCCAATACCGCCCCAAAGAGACACGAAGGGCGCCCAACACGACCCCGAGACGGCTCTACGGAGCGCCTAGACAACCCAGCAGGTCCCAAAGATGGCTTCTGACGGCACATCGTCCGAGCAATTTCAGCGCACTTCTTCCTCGCCGATCGCCACTCTTCGCCCCCGCGCCAGAGCCGTGTAATGAATCAAGGGTTCGACGGCGCAGCGTAGCAAGCAGTAGAAAACTTGCAGATAGATATAGAGATAGAGATAGAAATAGAGAGAGAGAGAGAGAAGAGAGAGTGCAGGAAAAGCAGGAACGATATGCACAATGTCGGGGGAGGGAGAAGGGGGGCCACAACAGACGTCTGAAGGGGAGCATCCGTCCAAAAAACACGCAGATGACCCAAGACCGGCGAATAGCCGACCATTGAGTGTCACCTGTGTCACTAGGATGATGATCACGATCATTCACACAATGATGAGGACGATGAGTTGATGATGAATATGATGATGACGTTGATGATGTTGATGATGTTGATGATGATGATGATGATGATGATGATGATCATGATGATCATAACGATGACGATGGCGCTGATGATGTTAATAACGATAACGATAGCGATACCGATGATGCCGATGATGCTGATGATGATGTTGCTGCTGATGGTGAAGAGGACGATGATGATACTGATGATGACGATGCTGATGATGTTGCTTCTGATGATGAAGATGATAACGATGCAGACGGTGATGGTGATGATGATGAGGAGGACGAGGAAGAGGAGGGGACGGAAATAACAACACATAGCGACTAGAAATAGTGATTAGCGGACGGCGCACATTTCATGACATAACACCCGTAGCCAGCTCTGCCGCTCCGGGGCAGTGGATGCTGAAATTCGCCGGCCCAACGGGCCAGGGCGTGCTAAGATCTCCGGTAACTGGTTAACAGTATTAACAGTATTTCTAGTTCGCGCGCGCGGGGCGGCCCCTGGGGGTCCCCCGGCGAAAAGTACCCCGACCAACGCCCGACCGCCGCCCGACCGCCGCCCGACCGCCGCCCGACCACCGCCCGACCAAGTCTACTCAGAGATGGTTTTCCTTCTGGGTGCGGCCTCTCAGGCTCCCCAGAGCGCGCTCAGAGTGCCCCAAGAGGCCCCCAAGACTGCCCAAGAGGCCCCCGAGACGCCCAAAGAGCGCTCGAAGACGCCGAAGATGACCCCAAGACGGCCCAAAAGGCCCCCAAGACAGCCCAAGAGGCCTCCAAGACGCCCCAAGAGCCTTCCAAGAGGCCTCCGAAGAGAGCCCCAAGAGGCCAAAATCGTTGATTTTCATTGGTTTTTTCGATGTTTTTTGTGTTCTGGCTTTTTCGGCTTCCGGACGCTCCAAGACGGCCCAAGAGGCCCCCAAGACCGCTCCAAGACGGCCCACGAGGCTCCCAAGACGGCCCCGGAACGGCCCAGGAGGGCCCCCAAGACGGCCCAAGTGCCGCCCAAGACGGACCAAGAGGCCCCAAGACGGGCCCAAGAGGGGCTCAAGAGGGGAACCGAGAACTGAAAAATCGAGCCCTCCGCCCCAGAAGGCGCCCAGGAGGCCCCAAAAAGGCCCCAAGAGGCCCCCAAGAGGCCCCCAAGACGCCCCAAGAGGCGCCCAAGAGGCCCAAAAGAGGCCCCAAGAGGCCCCAACACGGCCCCCAAAACTCGGCTAGCCCACAACGGTGCGACAATATGGGCCGGCGGAATGAGCGAAGCGATTAAATATCTCTGGCGCAAAGACATGCCAGCACCAGGAACCGTCTGTGAATGGAGCCGCAATCTGCGTCCCAAGGAATGCCGTCTCACTGACCATGCGGGCCGAACCGTGGTTCCTGCCCAGCTCCCCTCTCCTCCCCAGAGCCCCCCCCCAATCGGGCCGGGCGAAAGGGGGGATAGCAAAGGGGTGGTTTGAGAATCAGCTCACGTAGCTGATTTTCCCGGCGACTCCCGGCGCCGAGAGGTGCCCATGTATCTAGGAATGGGCCGGCGGCGGGGCCGAATCCAGCTGCACGCAGCAGATTTCGTACCCCCCCCCTTTCCCTATCCCCCCCTTTCGTTCGGCCCGACCCAAGAACCCCTGACCCCTCAAGAACCCCCCCTGGAACCTCCAAAAGGCCTCGCCTCGTCCTCCTCCTGCTCCTCCTCTCGTTCCCGCTCCCGCTGCTGCTGTTCCCTCCTCCCTCCTCGCAGCGTGGACTCACCGCAATACTTGCCTGACCTCTGCGCCCTGTCCGGTCCTCTCCGTGCCAGTCCGCCGAGTGGAGCACGGGGCGCGCTCCCTGTCATGAGCATCGTTTGACCGACCCCTCTCCCTGTGGGCGTGGTCTGGGCCTCCCGATGTACCCCCCCTAGATGGGGATACAGGCTGTTCCGTTCGGGCTTCGAGGGGTATATCCCCAACTGAGGTGGTGAGATGGTGGGGTCTGCATTGGGGAAGGGGACAAGGGTCGGTTTTGCATGATCGAGCCCATATCGCAACGGCCACAGCGACGATGCTGTCTCCCAGGCTCTGGGGGTCGGCTCGCCCCCGCCCAGCCGCCCCCCGGAAAGGGCATCGCTGTGGCGAGGGGGGCCGCCGCTTCGCTGCGATCGCCGTGCGCCGCCCTCGATCGCCGCAGGGCCCCGAGGAGGGGCAGCAGCGCGGGCAGAGGGCGCGTGCCTCGCCCGGCGGGCCCAGGGCGCCCAGGGCCGCCGGCGGGCCTCCCGCGGCGGCGCGGCGCAGCGCCGCCGCGCCGCGGGCGGCCGCGCGGAGCGGTCCCCGGCCGAGGCCGCGGAGCAGCTCGAGCTCGCGGCCCTCGGGGGCACGCGCGGGTGGCGGTGGCGGCGGTGGCCATGGTGGCCGCGGTGGTGATGCTGGTGATGATGGTGGCGATCAGGATGATGATGATCATGGCCATGATGGTCGTGACGATGAGGATGGTGGCGATGGTGATGATGATGATGCTGATGATGATGCTGATGATGATGATGATGATGATGGTGGTGGTGGTGGTGATGATGCTGTGGTGATGATGGTGGTGATGATGGTGGTGATGATGATGGTGGTGATGATGCTGATGATGATGGTGGTGATGAGGATTATGATGATGAATAGGCTGCTGATGTTGCTGCTGATGGTGATTGTAGGCAGGTGGTCAATGGCGATGACGCTGTTCTGTCGCTGGTGGTGGTGGTCTGATGGTGTGAATGCGCACGCTGACGACGCCGTGGTGATGATGGTGACGACTGCAAAGGTAAAACACCAAAATGGTGGCTGTGATGCTGGTAACGGTACCGTGCGTCCGAGACGGTCGGGAGCGTCCACCTCGCAGCCGCCGCCCGAGCCAGAGGCCTCTCCCTCTGGCCGTGCGCGCGGCGAGGCCTCGGGCGCCCGCCCGGGCGGGCCACCGCGCGGTGCACGCCCGCGGTGCGGCAGTGCCCCCGAGGCTGCGATGCCGCAGCGGCGCGGTGCACGCCGCGAAAGGGAAGAGGCAAAACGTGCACCCTGGCCGAAGCGGCGGGGGCCTGCGCCACAGGGGCCGCCCGCCAACTCAACAACTCAACATTCAAGGGACGGGTCCTGAGGGACACGGGTTGACCTGGAGGCCTTCCCCCAGGACGAGTTCTTCATCCTGAGCCGTTTTCTGGCAGCCCCTTGGCCCGTGGAGGGCCCGCTTTGGTCCTCGCCATGCAGGAAGCGGGTCCTGAGGGAAACGTGTCCCGAGGTTCTTCGCCGTTTTCGGGCTCGCGGGGCCGCTCGCCTTGTCGGCAGGGCGGCCCCTGAGCGGAAGAGAGCCGAGGAGCGTGCCCCCCCTCTGTGGTCGGAGTCTGACAAAACATCCGTTGGCAGACTCCCTGCAGTGACAGCTGCCAAGGGCACTCCACGTGCGCACAGCGCCGCAGTCCGAGCTGACCCCAGCGGGGTTAGCCAATCGACGCCCCACAACAAGCAAGAGGCAATTCGATTAGCGAAACTGACTGGGGACTGCACTGGTACACTCGAATGCCCATGTCGAATGAACCGGTGCAGATTTCCACAGTCGACTTGTAGAGAGGCCTCCCAGATGGGGCCCGAGCAGATGGGGTCGGAGGATCGCGCCGTATCGCCGATGCATCGGCGACTGCGGCGAAAATTAGGCTCCGTACCGAGCCGCATCGCCGATGCATCGGCGATGCGGCGCGATCCTCGGACCCCATCAACTCAAACCCCAATTGGGAGGCCTAGAACCGGTACGCTCGAATGCCCATGTCGATTGAACCGGTGCAGATTTCCTCTGTCGACTGGTCTCGGTGGAGGGATGGGTGCTGCCGCTGCCCTGGCGCCTCCTCGTCGCCGTCGTCCTCCCCGTCGTGGTCAAGTGCGGTGGCGGCCACTCACAGCGGGGGGGGGAACCTGGAGGAGATCTTGGTCAATACGTGCTGGTTGCTTGACCTGTAGTGGGCCAAGCCACTCCGGTACGTAACACGCAGCCCGTAGCGTATTGGCACTGATCTCAGCACGTAGACTGACTGAAAACGTAGCTCTGGCGCGATATGTTCGCCAAAACGTGGCCAACACGCAACGTGTGAGCACGGACGTTTTGAACATGGTACGTCTTGTGTTTCAACACGGGGGTATCAGGGCAGGTAAGGCAGTGGGCTTCCCCCCCACCTCCCTCCTGTCCCATTCTCCCGATGGCCCCCCCCCCCCTCCTGCCTTCCGATCTGCGGGGTCGCACCCCGCTGGGCGTGCCCTCCAGCCGCGCGCAGAGCGCGCCCAGGCAGCGGCTGCCGGTTTCGAGCACACAGCGAGGCCGCTCGCGCCCTCGTCCCGTCGGCGAAGCACACGATGGCAAGGACCGACGCGTGTGCCCCCTTCAGGGGGCCTGCGCCACTGTGTCCTGACGCCGCGCACAAGGGGGTAGCGGTAGGGGGAGGGGGGAAGGCTTCTCAGAAGGAGGTTGCTTCTTAGAAGGCGCCGACCCTACACCTATAGATAAGGCCCGCGCCTCCTCAGCAGCATGGGCTCTTCTAAGAAGCCTTCCCCCCCTCCCCCTGCCCCCCTCTGCGCGCGGCCAAATGTCCGCTCGTCGGCAGAGCACGGCCTCGCACGACTGCTGGTGCCAGCTCACCAGAGGCCCGCGACGCACGCCCCGCCGGCGGAGCGTCACAGGGCAGAGGAACCGCAGCGCGTGCCCCGACAGACGGGGCCTGCGCCGCTGGGCCACCCAGCAGCTGTGTTGTTGCGCCGATGCGCCAATTTCCAACGGCCTTCGCCACCGGGCCGCTTCATCCAATGGAGGCCGGCCGGCATCACAGCACGGCGGCCCGTGCGCGTGCCACAGTGAAGGCCCGAAAGGGTCGATCGCCGCCGCGCCGACCTTGAACGTTTTCGCTGAGGCCGATGCTGAGCCGATGCCTCGCGCCGGAGGGGTGTCCAGGGCACGCCCGCACCCAGGCCCACTGTCCTCACGCTCTTGGTCCAGTCGCCGCACTTCACGCAGAAGAGGTACCCCCCTGCTCTGGGCAACTCGTGCGGCGAGTGCGCCTCCCGCGTCCGCCACGGCCGGCGGCAGCCGAGGCGATGGTGGAAGAGAGGCGGCCCCGCGATCGCTGACGCCCAGGCGGGGCGGCAACTGCAGGCTGTCCGTCGCCGCGTCGGCTGCCGTGCCCCTGGTCACTGTGCGTCTCTCTGCTGCCGCCGAGGCTGGCCCCGCTGCGCTGCCGCGCCCGCGGCTGGGAGCCCCGGGAAGGCCGCGCCCCGCGCACCGGCTGCAGGCCCGCGCTGCCACGCCCTTGCTGTCCAGAGAGGGTGCCGAGGGCACCCCCGCGGGCGAGGCGGCGCCGGGCTCTGCCAAGCTGCACAGAAGCAACCTCCCCGAGAGAGGCCTCCGACGGCTCTCCCAGAACAACGGGGGACAACAAACTGGCACCCTGCCCAGCACAGATCAGCGCGCCAGCATCCGCCTGGCGGGGCCCTGGGCGCCTGCCCTGCTAGTCGCCGTCGTCGCCGTCGATCGCTGCCGTCGTCGTCCCACGTCCATCGTCCCATTGCGTCGTCGTCGCTCGTCGTTCGTCGCATTCCGTCGTCGTCCGTCGTTGGTCGTCGTCGCCGTCATCGTCGTGATCGTCGTCGTCGTCGTCGTCGTCGTCGTCGTCGTCGTCGTCCCTCGCCGTGTCGGCGGGGGCTCCAGGTGGCCGCCCTGCTCGCACCGCCCCAGCAGCAGGCCGCAGGCGTACCGGCCCGGCTGCAGGCGCGACCCCTCGGCTCCGGTGCCGCGCGGGGCGCTGGCGCGCGCGGCCCTGTCGTCGTCGTCTTCGTTGTCGCAGTCGTCTTGGTCGTCGTCTTGGTCTCCATCTTGGTCGTTGTCGTCGTCGTCGGCGTCGTCGTCGTCGTCGTGGTGGTCGTCGTGGTGGCGGTGGTCGCCATGGTAGAGGTCGTGATGGCCGTGGTCGTGTTCGTGGTGGTGGTGGTTGTAGTGGTGGTCGCCGTGGTGGTTGTGGTCGTCGCCGTCGTGGTCGTGGGGTCGTCGTCGTCGTGGTGGAGGTCGTGGTGGTGGTCGTGGTAGTCGTGGTGATGGCGGTGGTGGTCCTATTCCTCCTCATCATCCGCCTCGTCCTCTCGATTCCTCGTGCTCCTGTTCTTTCTCTTGATCCTCCTCCTCTACGAGCCTCTCGAGCTCCCCATGAGGATGCCGCGAACAACATATATAAAACAACCTGCTTCCTTCTTCTCGCCTTACCTCTCTCATCCGGGACTGAGAATAATTTCTCGATTGTTTTCGGATGCCGACGGGACTGTCGTGCGGCTTACATGCGTTATCCACCGGAAAAGAGAAGGATTGGGGGGATGGATGAAGGATGAGGGGATGAAGAGGAGGAGAGAGGAGGATGAGGAAAAGGTATGATGCGCTACCATCATGTATGCTACCAGGGACATCCTGCGTAGCAGACATTTGCCATCGTCGACCCCACGCAGTGCGTTATCGCACCCTGGATCTGTATTGGATGAGGTCTAGGCTACACGAATGCGCGCACTTGGTACTACTTTACAAGGCTGCCAGGGGGGGGGGGGGTCGACACCGGTTTGGCTGGGAGGGTGTGATTTCTCTTGGAAAACAAGCGATGAGGCAATCTCATATGTAAATTGCAACGCGTGGTGCCCCAGGGGTCATGGATCATCCCAGGCTCGGGGGCTGGTAGAGTCTAGTGTTCATGTTCAATGGGAATCAACGCTGACAACATCCACGCGTGACCACCTCCAATGTTCGTGCGAACATCCCACCTGCCCACCCGCGGGTTGTTGGGACATCTCAACTAGACGGCGACAACAACGATGACGATGACGATGATGTTCATGACAACGGTGGGGGCGCTGTTGACGACGATGGTGATGGTGATGAAGCTGATGGCGACGTGCAGCAATGTGACGAGGTCGACGGTGTCAACGACGATTATAACGGCGGTGGTTATGGTGACGACGGAGATGGCGATGGTGATGATGATGAGGGTGATGATGGCGACGGTGGTGATGGTGAGTGTGATGATGATGCTGAGGATGAGTCTTGTGGGGATGATGATGACGACGACGACGATGACGAGGATGATGATCAATACTCACGTTGAAGACAAGGGACGAGAAGAGGGCAGGCGGACAAGAGGCGACAAGAGGGCAGGACGCGAAGAGGGCGAGCGGACAACAAGCGAGACGAGGGCAGAACAGCCGCCCAACGGTGACGAGCTTTGAAATCAGCCGCATTCTGGACATCGAGGCTTGCATGTCACTAATAAGATCTACAATCGACTGCGTCTGCTGCTTCTGATTATGTTCGTTCCGCCGATGCCTAGCATGCGCTAAGGAAGCACAGCGGGCTGCGAGAGACAGACTATAGCTCTTGCGCTGCCGACTGTCGGCAAAGCGCGAAAATGCAACGGGAGGGCAACTAGCAGGGAGCTCGCGCGGGGCCGGAAGAGGTTCCCAACAGCCGACAGAGCGAAAACGCTGCGGTTCGGGCTCTACGGCGGGCTCAGGGATCAACTCAGCGAGCTTCAGGCACCTCGGAAGTTCCTTTTCGTCATGAGGTCGGTCATCCGGAAGTTCATCAGCAAGTCCTGCAAGTAACTCCATACTGGCGCACGGCGTGAAGTGCTTAAGAACGGAATCGGCGACATTGGAATTCAGAAGCTTCTTGACCATGGTGCTCGAGATCAACTTCTGCTTGCGCGCCATGTGAACAGCTCCGCGGAGGTTAGCGAAATGACGCTGCATCCTGTCAGAAAGCAGCGCTTGCGCACTCCTAACCGTTTCGTGGATTTCGCCAGGATGAGGAGACTTCGGAGCAGTAGAACGAATTGCATGCAACACATCGACCAGGAGCGACGCGTCATTAACGAAGAACTTGATGTCACCATGCACGATGGCTATCGGAGCAAGCACGCGCGATGGCGGCGACCCACTGGCCATGCTGAGGAAGCCTGGAGTGAGCGACGAAGGGAAGCAAAACAAACCGTGCCGCAGCCTTGAGCCAAAAAATGGCTACGGATGATGATGATGATGATGATGATGATGATGATGATGATGATGATGATGATGACGGTGGTGATGGTGATGGTTATTGTGATCGTGATGGTGGTGCTGATGATGGTTGTGATTCTGATGACGCTGGTGATGATGAGAACAACTGCAAATGAGGATGGTGAGGAAGAGCGCGCTCGCATAAACTCAGACTTCTGCGAAAAGCCAGTGGGCCGTCGTATGTCCAAGGGGCATCCGAGAGGCCACCATGAGACCCCCGAAGGGCCCCAAACAGGCCTCCAAGAAACCCCAGGAGACTTCTAAGAGGCCTCTGGTCCACAGCCGAGATGCGGCGGCGTGATGGGCCGAAGGCCAGTCATCCGCCACCCTCTGTTGCTTGCAAGAGGGGTGCCCAGCGTACTGAATCCTATCGTTTTTGGTTTTGGCTCTTTTTCCAGAAGAACTCCCCCTGGGGCTCCGGCGCGTCCCGCCGGCCACCCGAAAGGATGCCGAAAATTTGCCCGGACCCGGCTCCAAAGAGGGTTTTTCCCAGTCCAGACGGCTCCACGACGGCCCAAGATGGCCTCCAAGATGCATCCCAGACGGCCAAGATGGCCTCCAAGACGGCTAAGATGGCCCCAAGATGCTTCCAAGACGGCCCAATATGTACCCAGGATGGCGTCAGATAGCCTCAAGATGGCCCAAGACGGCCCAAGAGGCCTCAATACGGCCCAAGAGGCCTCCAAGAGGTGCTCCAGGCGGGCCCGCACAAGCCAAAATCATATATTCTCCTTGGGTTTTCGAAGGATTTGGGCATTTGCCTCCTCTCGGCATTCCGGCGGCTCACGACGGGCCAAGAGGCCGCCAAGATCGCCCCACCATCGCCCACGAGGCCTCCAAGAGGGCCCCATGACGGCCCAAGAGGCCCCCAAGACGGCCTCAAGAGGGCCCCAAGACGGCCCAAGAGACCTCCAAGACGCCCAAGATGGCCTCCAGGAAAGCCAGGAAAAGGTAAAAAAACACGGACTTCCTAAGGTTTTTGAAGGATTTTGGCATTTGCTTCTTTTCGGCCTTCCGACGGACCGAGACGGCCCAAGAGCCCCCAAAGATCGCCCAAAGGTCGCCCAAGAGGTCTCCAAGCTGGTTCCAGAACGGCCCAAGAGGCCCCCAAGACGGCCCCAAGAGGTCCCAAAGACGGCCCAGGAGGCCTTTAAGACGCCCAAGATGGCCTCCAAGACGGCCCAAGATGTACCCAAAATGACGTCAGATAGCCTCAAGATGGCCCAAAAGGCCTGAATACGGCCCAAGAGGCCTCCAAGAGCTGCTCCAGGAGGGCCCAAAGAGGCCAAACTCATTTTTTCATAGGTTTTTGAAGGATTTGGGCATTTGCCTCTTCTCGGCCTTCCGACGGCTCAAGACGGCCCTAGAAGCCGCCAAGATCGCCCCACCATCGCCCACGAGGCCTCCAAGAGGGCCCCATGACGGCCCAAGAGGCCCCCAAGACGGCCCCAGGAGGGCCCCAAAGATGGCCTCCAAGACGGCCCCGAAGCGCCCCAAGAGGACCTCAAGTCGGTTCAGATAGGCCCCCAAGACGGCTCCCGACGGCGTCATACGTGCCAGGAACCCACCAAGATGACCGAAGAGGCCCCCGAGAAGTCCCAAGAAGGCCCCAAGAGGCCCTCAAGAGGCTCCAGGAGAGCCCGAGATAGCACCAACATGACCTCCAAAATGGCCCCAAGATGGCCCAATCGAGCCCAAGAGTACCTCAAAAGGCTCCGAAGAGGCATCCTCCCCCTTCTCCTTTTTCCTCCTTCTCCCCCTCTTCCTCTTCCTCCCCCACGTGTTCCCCGAAGGCTTTCCAAACCGACTCGGGGAACACATGGTCCGATAGCTTCGCCCCAAGATGCCTCCAAGACGGCCCAAGATGCCTCCAAGACGGCCTAACATGGCGTCAATATTGCCCAAGACGGCCCAAGAGGCCCCCAAGAGGCCTCCAAGACGGCCCAAGAGGCCTTCAAGAGGTCTTCCAGGAGGGCCCGAAGAGACCAACATGATTAATTGTTCCTACATGTTTCAAGGATGTTGGCATTTGTTTTTCTTTTCGCCATTCCGACGGCTCAAGACGGCCCAAGAGGCCTCTTCCTCTTCCTCATCATGTTCATTCGCCCCCACGTGTTCCCCGAAAGCTTTCCAAACTGATTCGGGGAACACATGGTCCGATAGCTTGGCAGGCCTCTGGCCGCAACGTTCGGCCACCTAGGCGCGTCCGAAAGGGCAGGGGGCGGCGGTGATTCGCCGTAGGCGTCTTCGATTGGATGGATGCAGCCGTGGATCGTGGCTCGGGACGGCGCTGGGTGGCCACCGGCCGGAGACCTGGACATGCCCGCCGTCGGTCGCACGGGGCGGCGACGAGGCGGCGACGGGCGGCCACCGCGCGCAACCCCGGCAGTCTTGAGTCTGTTCCGAGGAAGAGGTAGCCGAAAGCCGCTGACTGCAACCAGTGGTTGGGAACAACCCCTGCGTGTCGCGGGATGTGCCAGAGCTTCGGGCAGAGGAGGATACCATATCAGGTCTCCAAGCGTCGCAGAAGCTTACCATGGCCCAGCCTTATCACTTGCTCGCTGCACTCTTGCGTGCTTCTATCGGCAACGCACACACGGGTGACCCCAGACAAAAGTGGCATCTGGTGTGCGGCATTCTGGGGCCGAGGGGGCCAAACCCAAGCGCGCAGGGCAGTGTTTGGGGGGGGACCCCTGCAGGTAGGGTCGCACCCAAAGGTCGCTCGGGCGAACGGCCACCCTCACGCGTAGCCGACTCCCTGCCCGTGGCCTCTTCCGTGCCTTTGGTCGGGCACAGCTGCGTTGCTGGGAGGGGCCTCTGCATAGACGCCCCCCACAGCTGGCGCGCGGCAGGCTCTGAGCGCCCCGCCCGCATGGAGTCCAGCAGCTCCCATACCAGGTCCTCGGGGGGGAGGGAGGATGAGGCGGAGGAGAGAAGGAGGAGGAGGATGAGGAGGAGGAGGAGGAGGAGGAGGAGGAGGAGGAGGGAAAGGAGGAGGAGGAGGTCAGGTCAGGTCAGGGCAGGATAACCTCAAAAACTCCTCAGAGAGAAGACTACCGGGGGGGTGAAGTATTTGGGTCTCAGCCCAGGAGGAGGCGGAGGTGGAGGGGGAGAAGGATGGGAGGAGGAGGAGGAGGAGGAGGAGGAGGGGAAGGATCATGAGCAGGAACAGGAGGAGGAGGAGGAGGAGGAGGAGGAGGAGGAGGAGGAGGAGGAGGACTAGTGTAAACCCAAGAGTCACCAACGATGTTGGGATAAGCCCTCCCCCCAAACTCCCCCTTCATTAGCCGATACAGCGATTTACTTCCACAGAGGGACCTGCCTCGTTGGAAGACAACCGTTTGAAGACCCTGAAACATGCCCCAAAAATGTTGTCGGCATTACAACGCCACGTATAAACCGGACTATTGCGTCTTGACGATCCTGCATCATGCCAGAAAACCATTCCTGGGACTTCAACACCGCGAATCATCGTAACTATCGCGCCTTCATACTCGTGAATCCTTCCAAAACCATTTCTGGTAAGTCGATCATGGGAATCCGTGAAACTCTTGTACATTTTTTAAAAGCGAGAACCAGATTTTGAAAAGGAACACCCCTCAAACCGTGATTCCCTTGCAAATGTTTAAAACGGATGTGCGCGTCGCTAAGGCGAGAACTACATTTTGAAAACGACCCGCCCTCAATCCATGAAGCTCCGCCCTCAATCCGTGAAGCTCTTGCAAATTTTACAAACGAATGAGCACGGCACTAAGGCGATAACCACACGTTAAAAACCACCCGCCCTCAATCCGTGAAGCCCTTGCACATGTTAAAAGCGAATGTGCGCGGCGCTAAAGCGAGAACCACATTTTGAAAACCAACCGCCCTCAATCCGTGAAACCCTTGCAATTATTCTAAACGAATGTTCGCGGCGCTACGGCGAACGCCACATTTTGAAAACCACCCGCGCTCCATCTGTGAAACCGTTGCCATATGCTAAGCTTCAAGGTCACAGATGATGAGGAAGTCTCAGGCGAAACGCCCGGCCCGCCCCAAAAACTGGCCTCGACAGGGATAAATTATTTCCAAGGAGAGGTAATGGAGGGGGAGAAGGAGGAGGAGAAGGAGGAGGAGGAGGAGGAGGAGGAGTTGGTTGCACAGTCCGCAGCTTCGAGCTTCGAGTAGGATGAGGAGGAGAAGGAGCAGGAGGCGGAGGAGGAGGAGGAGGAGGAGGACCATCACCAGGAGGGGGATCCTTTTCCCGCGGTCTCGTGGCAGCTGCCGAGATGCAGCCCGACGTCAGCTCAGCGAGACGCCCGACCAGCTCACTGTGGGCGGCCTGCCGAGCCTCAGCGCCGACGCCTCCGCGCCCAGCACCTCGTTCACGCGCGCGATCTCCTCGTCCAGGAGCGCCGCCAGCGGCGTCTCAAGAAAGAGCAGCAGCGCCCGCTCCCAGTCGGCGGGCGGGCAGTCATGGCGCAGCAGCCGGGCCGCGCAGCGCTGCAGGGTCCCCTCCCTCGCGGCCGCGGCCACGACGTCCTTAGAGGCACAAGAAACGGCATACGGACAAACTCTCGGAGCTCCGCGCGGATCTCCTGGATGGCGGAGCGCGCCAGGGGCGCCGCCGGAGGCGTCGCCAGGGGGGCCCAGCGCAAGTCCGAGAAATCTGCGCGGAGTTCATTCATTTCATGTTCGTGCCCCTTTACTTTCTTTGAGTAGTCCTGCGCAGGGCTGTCCGGCTGCGCGCCCGCCCGCCCGGCGGCCGCCGAGGCGGACAGCGCCGCAGGCGCCGCGGGCGCCGCGGGCGCCGCTGGGCCGGCGACGGCGCCCTCGGCGCCGCCGGGCGTCCTGCGCTGGGCCGACGGCGGCGCCCTCGGCGCGGCCGCCGCGGCCGCCGCGGGCGGCGGCGGCGGCTCCCTCGGGGCGGAGGGCGGCTTCGGCGCGGGCGCGGCGGGCCGCGGCTGGGCCTCAGCCCTCGGCGGCGGCCGAGGCCGCCGCGCCGTGGCCTCGGCCTCGGCCTGGCGCGGGGCGGCGCCGCCCGTGTCCCGCGCAGGTGGCCGCAGCACCCCCGCCCTCCATCGGGGCCTGTTCGCCGTCTCGGGGTGCGCCCTGGTGGCCCGGGCGGCGGCATCCGACCTGTGGCGGCGCACACAGGGGCACAGACCTCCAACGCGTGGAACGCATAGCCAGCGTGGACCCCAAGCAGTGATGTCTGCAGTCCATGTGGTACAATCTATGTGGTGCAAGCTTATGTGCGTGGTGCACTCTGTGTGGATCAATCTGTGTGGTGCAGTCGATGTGGTGCAATATTTGTGTAAGCTACGTGGTGCAACGTATGAGGCCCAGTAGCAACAGCGACTCCAGCATATCGAACAAACCACGGGCATCTTTCGCTGTGTTCGGCCTCCGGAGCCCCTCGCCCGGCCCCCAGACCGTGAAACAGAAATAAGCAGCCGGCCCTGGGGCTGAAGGGCCGGGGTATCCGGACCCCGAGTGGACTAATCCAAGACGTCAGGTGTCTCGGGGGGAGGTGGCGCGAGGTGGGGCGGGCTGCCCAGAGGGCCGGGGGATGCTCTTGGGGGAAGGCGGGGGCCTTCTCGGAAGGGCCAAGGGGGCCTCTGACCAGCAGGAGGCTTCTGGACGCCAGGGCGGCTTCGGAGAGGCCGCCCTGCCCCCCTCAGAAGCCCGCCCCCGGCGTTTTTGCTCGTGGCCGCCCCCCTCGCGCCACCCCTCGGGTGCGCGCCGCCAGGCCCTGACACCCGCCGATGTGATCAAGTCCGTCCACGGCCGCAGAGGTCCGGACCGCTTCCCTGAGGGGGGTGGCTCTTCGCCCGGGGATGCGTCTTTGCTGGCCCCGTGGCCCGACGCCGGCCCCGGGGGGCCGAGATCGAAGAAGCACGCGGGGATCGGACCAACTTCTGCGGCAACTCGTGGGCGCCTACCATACGCTCTGGTTGGCTCTTGGAGAATTTGGGCTCATCGACGCTACATCGACGCAAGTCGACGCTGCATCGGCGCTTTCCAACGATTGCCAGACAACAGCGCACGCCAATACACTCGGAAGACGGGGTTCCGAGGACATGCGGTGCTCACCTTGCTCGTATGGCGCTTCAAGCCCGTGCCTTTTCCAGTACGCGTGTCAACGTTTCGCCCCTGCTGGGGCTCGTCAGGACTCGAATGAGAGTGGCAACGGCATGCGAACACAGCAAGTGCATGACGTCAACGCACGCCACTGCTCTCTGAGGACGGAAACCCGAGGACACGCGATGCTCACATGCCTTGCTACCGAAGCAGACCAATTCGTCGAAGATCTGGGCCTGTGCGCGCCGCCATGGACCGGAGAGCTCCAAGCAATATACCGCCACAACCAGCCCTGGCCAGGCCCATCCTGGGCCCCGGACTGGTGCTCACAGGCCCTCCTGGCCTGGGCCTGGAATTCTATACATGGTTTGGGGCGCATGTTTTACTTCCGCCACCTTCTGCCGCCCTTCCGCCGCCTTCCGCGACGGAAGAGATGACAACTCCTTCGATCCTCGAAGGCAAGGCCATTGTTGGAAAACCTCGCATCATTCCAGGGCCCATGGTGGACCTGGCCAGGGCTGGTGATGTACAATCAAGCCGAGGTATAAGGTCGAGGTCGGTTTTCGGGGAGAGTGCCCTAATGTTCTTCGCGTTTGTTAGATGTTCTTGTATCCTGGGGGGGCCCTCGAGAGCTCGTCAGTTTGGCTGGCGGAGGGTCTCATGTTCTCGAAGGATGCTCTGTCCCAGGTCCGACTGTGTTGTTGGCGTCCCTCCGAGGGGACCTGGAGCGGGGCGCAGACGAGCTCGCCGAGACCCGAGTGGAGCAGCTCGACGAGGCCCTGGAGCGGCTCCTGGCAGCGGCGCGGCCGCCCGCGTCCCTGCGGATGCTGCAGGCCCAGGACGCGCGCGGGGCGGCGCCGTCCTCCCCGTGGCACGGGGCCGCGGGCACCCACGTGCGGAACAGGAGCGCGTCCCCCTCGTCGGCTGCACGCCAGGGTGGCCCTGCAGTCAGGCCCAGGCCAGAAGAGGATCCCTCAAGAACGTGAGGCCCTCCGATGGCCAAGACACGCAGAACATCCAAGGGCACCCTCCCCAGGATGCACAAGAGCATCCAACAGGCACGAAGAGCACTAGGGCACCCCCCCCGAACCGACCTCGCTCTGATACCTCGGTCCGGCTGTACACTACGGTCAGAAACTTTTGCACGGCGTGTCGCGGCGGCGGCCTGGCGACGCGCTGTGCCCTGTGAGATAAGAGCGAGTCGCTCCGCTCCGCGGGGCGGGAGGCTAGGAACGGCTGGGGGCGTTGACGCTCGGGAGAGGGGACGTGGACAGCGTGTCGCGCCGAAGCGTGGTGGGCCAGAACTGGCGGAGCGACAAGCTGAGCCAAAGTTCCTGGGTCGCACCCCGGATAGGTAATGCAGATCTCGCGCACGGTCCGCTTCCCCGCGCCCCTCAGTGTCGAGGTTCGCGCGGGACGCCGCACGCTCAGACTTTTCCCGCCGTCGGCCGCGGCCGACTCAACACTGAGATCGGGGGTCCGGGGCCCCGGTTGTCCAGGGGGGTGCAGTCAGGAGCAACTTTCGGCGCGCGGCTTGCCTGCCGTGGCGTGCGACGCCACGGCAGAGGCCTGCGTGCTCGGGCTCTGCCCCCCCCGCGCCCCCCGAGAGCCGCACTCCACAGGTCACTCCAGCAGAGGGTTACCCTCGCGCGTGGCCGACCTCGGCGAGCAGGGATGCCAGCAGCCCGGGGCCCAGGTGGTCGCGCGCGAAGAGGTGCTGGCCACCGTCGCCGTCCAGCAGCACTCCTGTGGGAACTCTTGCTCAGCGTGTCGCGGCGGCGGCCCTGGCGACACGCCATGCCCTGCGAGCTGAGAGCGTGTTGCGCCGCTCCGCGGGGCGGGAGGCTCGGAAAGGCTGCGGACGTTGACGCTTGGAGCTGGGGACGTGGATAGCGTAAGCCGGATCGTAAACTTTCGGGGGCCCGCCCGGATTTCATCGGACTTCCCGCATTGGCGCTGGACCCCCCTGCTCGGGGTTCCGAAACGGAACGGCGACAGACCGTGCGGTGACCTCGGAATCCCCAACGCCCTCGCTGCACGGTCCGTCACGGCACGGTTTTTGGCCCCTGGAGGCCCCAATCGCTGGAGACGTCCTTGTTGAAAGACTCAAATTCCAAAACCGTGCGGTCACCTCGAATCCCCACTGGCTCACCACACGTTGTGGTCAGCGCACCGTTTGAGGGGCGGCGCTGGAGGCCCCGCTGAGGGGGTCTGGCGCCGTTCCGAGCAATCCACGCAGATTTCCGAACATTTGCAGTCACCTTGCCACCACAAGGGAACAAATGGGCTTTTCTGGCCACGGCGAGCCTCGGCCACGAATGGATTCCCAATGGTTCCCATACCTAGACTGAAGGAGCAGCCCGAACACCGTAGCACCCCCTGAATCTAAAGTGGTTCTTACTCCAGCGTCTTTACTGTTCAGTGTAC
The DNA here is from genome assembly GCA_963575745.1 of Prorocentrum cordatum. Taxonomy (NCBI): domain Eukaryota; class Dinophyceae; order Prorocentrales; family Prorocentraceae; genus Prorocentrum; species Prorocentrum cordatum. The sequence continues at coordinate 347,107 of CAUYUJ010004558.1, read as the reverse complement.
AATCAGGAACTGATGCATAGCGTGTCGCGGCGGCGGCCCCAGCGACACGCTGTGCAGTGCGATTGGATAGCTTGTCGCTCCGCTCCGCGGGGCGGGAGGCTCGGACAGGCTCGATGTGCTGACGATTGGGGGCTATAGGACGTGGATCGCGTGTCGCGCCGTGGCATGGAAGCCAGAACCGGCGGCGCGACACGCACGCAGCTTGGAGGCGGCCGGGGGGTCTGAACTGGTCGGGGCCCCAGCAGATCGGTCAGGAAGGGGGGTTGAGGCCGAATCCAGGCAATCAAAGTCGGGCCCCGGACGTCTCGCAAGGTCCATGCGTACTCTTTCACGCGGGATCCGTTTCTCACGGCCCCGGACTCTGAAATCAGCCCCCTGGACCCTGGAGGCCGAAAGAGGCAAACAACCTTCCCGAATCTAGAGCCTCGAACCTCTTCCCCTCCTTCCTGCTGGCAGGAACCAATGCTGGGCCACCTCAGACTCCCAGCCGACTCCGACCTGACCGCAGCTATGCGTGCAACCCTCTCTTCTTCGGGCTCCGTAGGCGTAGGGCACGCGGACGCACCCGGGCTGCCACTGCGCCAGCACGCCCTTCGTGAGCAGGCCGTCCTGCTCGACGCCCGGCGGCGCCTGCGCCGGCGCCCGCGGGAGCCGCGGGGCCCCCGCGGGGCCCCAGTGGGCGGCCATCGCCGAGCGGCCGCGGCGCCCGCGGGAAGGGACAGGGGAAGGGAGGAGAACCTCAGGAGGTCTTTCGTTTTGACCACCCCCGTGTCACTCTGCGGTGAATAGGACTGGTCCTGAAACGTCTTCCTCCTCCTCCTCCCCCCTCTCCCCCTTCTCCTCCTGCTCCTTCTCCTCCTCCTCCTCCTCCTCCGCTGCCGTCGTCGTTGTTACGCGGCGGGTGCCGCGGGAAAAACAAATTAGTTACCCCCTATTGGTGGGACCCCAGTGCTTCAACAAGGCCGCCGAGAACACAACTAGTTGCTGTATCTTCTGTTGGGGAGGGGGTTCTAAAGACTTCTCGCGGTTACGGTGCGGAGCTCTTGGACAGCGTGTCGCGACGGCGGCCTCGGCGACACGCTATCCCCTGCGAGCAGGCAGCGTGTCGCGCCGCTCCGCGGGGCGGGGGACTGGCAAAAAAGCTCGGCACGTGGGCGCCTGGAAGTGGACAGCGTGTCGCGCCGAAGCGTTGGAGGGCCAGAACCGGCGGAGTGACACGCTTTCCCAGAGTTGCCGACCGCAGGGGGGGGGGGGAGGGGGGGGGGAGACGTGGGGGAAGGGCGGGGAGCGTGAGGAGGGCGACAGGGGCCCAGGGGGCAGGGACGGAGAGGCCGGGGCCCTCAGAGCCGGGCGACGCCACATCACAATCGCGACGGCAAGCTCTTCGTCGATTCATGGCCCCCGGAGGCCGTCTCCCGGCCCCGGGGCCGTCACAAGTCTCAAGGACAGGGATGAGATCTCCTGGGGGCTGGGGGCCGACGCCACGAACAATGGCGACGTCGGAGGAGAGAGGAGAGGAGGGGGAGGGGGGCGGACCTGGAGCCAGAGTGGCCACGGGCAAGGACCAGGAGGAGGGAGGCCGCGGCGGAGGTGGGGAGGGGGAGGCCCCGAAGCGGGTCAGGAACGAGCCAGCAACACCGCTCCTCGAGGGTATCATCGACCTCGAACTTCCCCTCTTTTTGTTTCGCCCTCTCTGGGTGCACCTCGACGTCGGTTCCCAGTCTCATTGTTTCTCCCCCTCCTCCTCCTCCTCCTCCTCCTCCTCCTCCTCCTCCTCCTCCTCATCCTTCTCCTCCTCCGTCTGGAGCTGCTTCGTTTGCGGCGAAAGTCTGGATGTCTTCGGGGGGTCAGGCCTCTGGCCCCGTCTGGGGCCTTCAGAGAGCGACCCGGGACGAGAGGCTGGACCGTGGGGAGGGGTCGGGAGCTCCAGGCCCCGCGTGCTGAAGAGAACACGGCGTCGGAGGGTCTGAACTCGACCGCCGCGCGGGCTGCATATCCCTGGCCTGGGCAGCGGCTGGAGTGGGCTCAGGGGCCGAGCGGGGCTCGGAGGGGAGCTGTCGGGACGGCCCCGCCTCTCCGCACGCGCCCCTCGGGCCCTTTGCCCGGCACTGGCGCCCGACGCGCGGGGCTCTCCGCCAAAGCCGAGGGCGTCCACAAGGCCGGCCTCCGCGCCTTCGCCCAGAATCGGGCCCGAGGTCCCTTCTGTAACCCGGCCAGCCCTTCGGGCTGCTCCTGGCCGCGGCCACGACGAGCCCCCCCCCCCCGAAGCAAACCGAGACTGAGCGAACAAAGACGGAAGCAAAGAGAGGGAGGAGGAGGAGAAGGAGGAGGAGGAGGAGGAGGAGGAGGAGGAGGAGGAGGAGAGAGGAGGGAGGAGGGAGGAGGAGGAGGAGGAGGAGGACATCCGCCGATCTGACTGCTCGATCCGCGGCCCCAGAAGTCCCGACTGGCTCCCCAAGGACAATTTTCCAGCCCGGATCCAGTGTTGATAGTCCTGCAGGGCCCAGAAAACAGCAAAGCCGCCGGTTGGACAGATCATATCGTCGGATAGTTTAGTATGTCCCTCCAGCGACCCAGATAGCCGGCGTCCCGATGTTTTCTAGACGCGGGCCCCCGCACTCTCGACCCCTTCCATGGGACCGGTTTTCAATCCCGAGCTGTTTTTTGACGGTCCCGAGGCCCAGCGCGGGCCCTCAGAGGGGGCCGAAAACGAGGACAGGGCTCTGTCTCGACCTCGTCCAGACGCCCCTGTGGCCTGGGGGCGACTTCGCTCTCTGCTCGCGCGCGCGTGCTCGCCCTCCGCGCGGCGAACTCCCACGGGTCCTCGCGCCCACCGCCCGCGCAGGCCATCAGCCCGGCGCTGCAACACACGACCTCGGCGCCCGGCCGCGGCGCCGTCGCCGGGGCGTCCCCCGCCATGAGATGAGGCCAGGGCGGGGCCCAAATCGGACGGGGACGCCGTCAACCCGTATAATAAGGATGCGCGGCAAGGAAGCAAGGGCCTTGGAAGCCCATGCCGATGCTCTTCGAGCGGGGCTGGTCGTCGAAAGTGGTCGAGGATGGACCGAAGATTACCGAAAAGGCAAGGATGCAAGGGTACCCTGGGGAAGTCGATCATTCTTACAGGGCGGGTTGACTGTAGCTCGGGGAGCTCTGAGATCCCCTGAGCTTCTGGCCTTCCAACTTTTTCAAACCGGGCGCTTCCGCATGATTGAGGCCCCTTTTGCCCTCCTACCATCGAAACGCTGTCATAAGGAACCCTAAATAATGAGCGAGGCCCTTTTTTCCATATTTACAATTCGGTTTCGAAAACCGACATGACAACCTAAGACAAACTGTAAAACATGTAAAGAATACCGAACCCCTCCCCAACGAAAAGGATTCCTACTTCAGCGGTCCGACTGTATATCGATCCGGTTTTTTAAAGTGCAGAAGGACGATGGGGTCCGGGGCTTCGGCCGTAATTGTTACGTCGTTTCAATTTTTGTCGCGTCGTGGGATCTTTGAGATCCAGCAGCCCCAGAGGACGTATCCGGCACCGCGGCCGTTCCATAACCCTCCCGAACCCTCCAGAACACCATGAGGGCGTTCTGGAACGCTCTGGAGCAATTTACCCTGGTCCTGGCCTAGATCGAGCATTTCCAGTCCTCGCAGAGGATCTCTGTGAAGTCCGGGCGGGACCACGTCCGCAGGATAAAGTGTTGTTCAGATGCCTTCGGCGAGCCGTGGGCCGTGGTCGCACCAGCTGGCGCCACGTGGCACCACCCCGAGGTCCGGGGAGGGGGTCCCGAGAACTGCCAAGCGGACGCCCCCCCAAGGCAACAAGCAAAATCAGCACCAACCGCATATGGATCGCCTTTTGTCTGTCTTTGCTGGGGCCAGAGGAGGGTCTGTTCCCGGGCCCCGGGGCCGCCCTTCTTTCTGGATGGCTGGCCAGAATGGGGGCCCAGGACACGTCCGCGGCGTCCCCAAACACGCACTGCGGAGGAACACATGATGCAAGCAAGAAATCTCCATCGTAAGGCGAGCCATCTGTACCTTTGGCGAGGGCTAGGGTTGCCAAAGAGGCAGGCCAGCCCAGCTGGCCTTACAGGCGCCCAGGGAAGTCCAGGGGCCTTCTGTGCACAACCCCATGACTTGCCAAAGGCGCGTCACGCGCTATTCATCCCTGACAACCCACTTGATCCTTGATTGCGCGAGAAGGGCTATACTGAGGAAAGCTTAGGCCAAACTTCGTGTAAGCATCGGCATAGAAACCACCAGCGGGAATGCGCTCACTTACCCAACCAGTCTTGAGCTCTGAATGCAATTTAGTCGGCACGGAGTTCCATAGTACTGAGCCCTATCGCCGTCGAGGCCTGGCTCGCGCCACCTGGGGAGAGAAGCTGATAAAGAAATAAAGCTTTTATCTCCTAATCCCTCCTTTCCATCCGTCCACGTGCTGCGTCTCCGAGGCGATTCGTGCGACGAGAGGCGGGAGAGGACCACAGGATGAGCGGCCTCGCATGTGGGATGTCTGCTGTCCCTCTCCCTCCTCCTGCAGCTGCTGCTGCCGCCCGCCGATCACCCCCCTGGCCCGGATGGCCGTCCAACTATGCGCCCGGCCCCCGGCTGGACGGCTCGCTCCCGCATCTCCGCGAGGAGGTGCAACGCTCGGGCGTCCGTGAGACTGGGGTCGACGGATGCTCGCCCCCCCTCCTCGGCCCCGAGAGGGGGCTAAGGCGTAGGTGGGAGGTGGGTGAAGGTAGGTCGGCCGAACCTCTCTCGATGATCCTCAGGACGTGTGTGAGCGCCAACATCTGCCTGCCCACCCAAGCCCTTTCATGCAACGCAGCCGGCGTGATGACGTCCTCAGGATCGCTCTTTGCCCTACCTTGGAGGCCCGCTGTTGCCAATCGAGCCGCAGCTGCGCCTCAGCCCGAGGCAGACACTGCCCCTGGCTGAGGCAAAGGAGGAGGAGGAGGAGGAGGAGGAGGAGGAGCGAGCGAGCGAGCGAGCGAGCGAGCGAGCGAGCGAGCGAGGAGGAGGAGGGAGCGATGAGGAGGAGGAGCGAGGAGGGGGAGGAGGAAGCCATGCCACAACTGCGGCGTCCACGCGATGGCTGCGATCAGTTGGCTCCCGCCTCCAAGAAGGGGGGAGCGAGGCGGCCGGGGTCGGCCAAGGGCATCCTCGCTTCCTCTCTCTTCTGCTGCACCCCTCTATATGTGTATATATACATCTCTCTCTCTCTCTTCCTCGCTTCCCCTGCTCGGGTCCTTCCGTTTCTTCTGCTGTTGTTGCTTCTCCTTCCCCTCCTCCTCCTCCTCCGCCTCCTCCTCCTCCGCCTCCCTCACCTCCTCCTCCTCGTGCACGACCTCTTCGTGCTCATCCAGGTCCTCTCCTCCTTCTTCTCCTTGTCTCCTTCCTACTTTCCCTCCTACTCCTCCTCCTCCTTCTTCTTCTTATTCCTCCTCCTCCTCCTCCCTTTCCTCCTGCTTCTCCTCGTCCTCCTCCTCCTTATGCGTCTCCTCCTCTTCGTTCTCCTCCTCCTCCTTCTCCTCTTCTCTCCTCCTCCTCCTCCTCCTCCTCCTCCTCTTCTTCCTTTCTCCTCCTCTTCCTCCTCCTCCCTCCCTGCCTCCTCCTCCGTGTCCTCGTCGAGGCCGAAGTCGAGGTCGTGACCCGTTGCCGCTCGTCGTTGTCGTCGTCTTCTTCGTCGTCGTCGTCGTCATCGTCGTCGTCTTCGTCTGCGTTGTCATCGTCGTCGTCGTCGTCGTCGTCGTCGTCGTCGTCGTCGTCGTCGTCGTCGTCGTCCCCCAGCTTCCCCGCGGCTCGTGGGGCCGGGGGGCAGGGGAGCCCCGCTCCCACAGGGCCCCCAGAATACCAGCGCCCACTGGTCGCCCTTCTCGCAGGCGCCGGCGAGCGCGTTGTAGCTGACGGCGTCGGGTCGGAGGCCCTGGCCCGCCATGCTCCCGAACAGCTCCAGGGCCTGGGCTCTGTTTCGTTCCCCAAACAGCCCGTCTGTAAGGACTCAGGTGATCGTTCGCGGGGGGGCAACTAAGGCGAAGCCAAGACGAGGAGAACGTCGGTTGAAGATAAATCGAAGATCTCTGAGATCCAGCGGCTCTGGAGGATGTACAGGGCGGCGCGGCCTTCCCGGAGCGTCCCAGAACGCTCTGAGAGAGCGTTCCGAACGCTTTGGAGCAGATTTGCTATCCTCGTCCTAGCCCCGTCCGAGCAATACACGTGGGGTGAAGAAACGTACACCATTTGGGCTCGCGGTGGCAGTTTGGGGAGCTGTCCCTGCAGCTCTAAGCCCCCCTTCGTTGCCTGCCCCCCCCCCGTTGCCGTCCGCCCGAAGGGTTTCTGTATAACGCCTCTGACGCCCGGTGAGAGAGCCCGTGCCCCCGACATCGGTGGCCCCCCATGGTTGGCCCCGCATCGTGGCCCCCCATCGCGGGCACCCCCTCGTGGGACTGTGTGCACCGGCCGCAGAGGATGTGATTATGAGTTTCAAACTTTCTAAGCGGCTGTTGTCTCTTGGGCCCCAGTCTGTGAGCCCGCGCGTTTTCGCCTCGGCGCCGGCCACACTCTCTCTGAACACGAGGCTCACGCTCGACGCGCCCGGGGTGCGCCAGAAGTGGCCTCCCAAGAGCAGCAACGCTCCTGCTCGATGCCCCCTCGCACTTCACTTAGGACTGGTGCTCTTGTCTCGCCGTCGAGTCTGTCCTCGGGCAAAATTAGCACCCCCGCTCCAGGCTTCCTCGCTTTTTATAAAGGAGTGGCGCTCTCGCCTTGGTGTCACAACCAGCCCCCCGAACCAATTACAGCGCTCTCGCTGGATATTTTTCTATTGTTTTTTTCTCAGGAGTGGGACCCTCGTCTCGGTCCCATGGTCTCAGTGCCACCTCAGATTGACCCGAAGATGACCCCGGTGCCAACACCCCATATCTACTTCCGTAACATCGTTTGGGGGTGGTGGGACAAAAACAAATGCAGGACGATTGCGACGGCCATGTGCAGTCTGAAACGATGATAGTAGTGCACCGCACGAGATGTTGGTAACACATCTTCGGGCTGGAGATCTGGGGAATGTTGGACTCGGACCCTTATGTATGACATGTCACCCATGAAGGGGGGAGCCATCATGATGGATGCATGCAGCACGTGGAAGCATGTGGAATCATCGAACCATGGAGTAAATTAGTGGAAGTAGTCGTAGAAGTCTTTGTTGTTCTCCGGCCACCGATAGTAAAATCAATGCTCAGGTGAACAGTCAGCAGGAACACGAACAGAAGCGGACTGGTGCCCGAGCCTTCTCGAACAGGGTATCCTGGGTACGTTACATGTAACGATATCGGGACCACGGGATTGCACTATAGCGATGGACCGCGGGGCATTTACATAGCACTCTTCTCCTCCTCCTCCTCCTGAGGCACCGTGTAGCCCCTTGGCTCTGCAGCACAGCGGCGGGGCGTTCTCTGTACAATGTAGCTCACTTACCACCTTCCATGTTTGTTCTTGTCCCCTTGCAGTGAAGGGCTGCTGGCCACTCGTGCGATGCTCCCTCTGGTCGCAGGCAGTTACAACCCCCTCCGCGCCAACAGCGAGGATCGGTTGGAGGAGATCTGCCGTCGCACTTCATCGTTCGACGTGCTGACGCTGATCGGCACCAAGGTGAAGGCGGCGGCTGGTGCCCCAGTGAGGCGCCGCCAGGTGGCCATGCCTTTGAAGCAGGCTTCCAGAACCGTCATTGAAGCTGGATGTAAAGTTGGACCATCTGTAACTAGCTATGCTGGTGTCTCGGTCGTCCTTGGACCTCGCTTTCGGGATTCGCATGTCGTTCGAGTGGCTACCCCACCTGTCGAGCTTCAGGGTCGAGGACTCCTGGTTCGTTTTAAGACGGGGCTCTGGGATATTAGTTGTATTGCACTCTAGTATCCTCCTCGGCCTCGGGATCTTGTCTCTATGGCTGGTTACCAGACTACGTGTGACCGGCTCACTGCATGGTGTGCTAGTCAGCTGGCTGCCCTCCCTGCACGGACGACGCCAGTTGTAGGAATGGATTTGAACGACGGACTCGGTCTAGTCCATCTTGCGGGTAGGGGATGGATATATGATGATAAGCATGTTGTTCCTCATACCTATGCTTGTCAAGCACATTATGCTGGTATTGCACTGGGGGAGGTATTGTCGTTACATAATATGTGTGCTGCGAACTGTGCCCGCGAACGTGTCCCTACTTTTTATGGGCCAAGTGGTAGCACCAGTACTATCGACTTTATTTGCTTGCCGCGCCCTCTGATGGAATGCATGTCTCACAGCAGTCCGTTGAGGAGGGTCAGCCGAGAGCGACAGATCATCCCCACTGCAAGGCCTGCTGATCACCTGTTGATCATGGTCAAGACGTTATATACCCTTTCTATCTCTCCTGTTGCGGCACGTGCACGACCTCTGAAATGGGATCGTGATCTGATTATGAGGTGTCTGCGGAATGGCGAACGCCGTGCCACATTTGTTCGTGCGCTTCACCTTCGCCTTGAGTCTCAAGAGAATGCTCTCACCGCTCTGCTCGATCGCTCCACTGCTGACGAGTTGTTTGAGGGGGTGAATCAGCTTTTGATGGAGGTGGGGCAGGAGGTCTTTAGTAGCAGTGAGACTGAACAGCAGCGGGCGTATCGACTAGAACGGGAGCAGTTGCTGGAACAGCGGAGACAGCTCCGACTACTGCTGCCTGAAATTGACCCGACTTATGTTGAGCAGGTACAGAGTCGACTTCGGGATGTCTCTCGGCTTCATCGCCTCTTTCGTCGCCGTGCTATGGAGGAGTGGAGGGAGGCTTTACTGGAGGAGGTTCGGGAGCACTGGCGTCATCGTCGTCTTGCTGAGGCTTCTCGCTTGGCTCGTCGGGCTGCTGGATCTCGATTCGGTCCAAAGCGACGTGACTATGCTTCGATTCGTGGAACCGTCGACGACTCTGTTGCCCTGCGCGAGCTTTTCAGTTCACCAGGCCCTCAAGGCGGCATGGCCGCCCAGGTCGTGGAGGACTGGTCTACCTGGCGTGCGCAGTGGATCTCGTGTGCGCAGCCAAGTGTTGGCCTCTCTGAGGAAGATTTACGGCGCGGTCGGCGCGATCTTCGTGCCATTCTGCGCCGGCTACAAGTAGCTGGCAAACGACGTGCTGTGCCAGAGTGGTCGCCCCCGCTTGAGATGTGGTGGTTGGCACTTTTCCCTCGGAAGAATTTATCTCAGATGCCCACGGGGTTGGGTGCTGAACTATGTCCGCACTCTCTGGAGAATTTTCGAGATCTTATCATTCTGGGCCAAGCAAAAATCCATAGTTGTGGGCAGATCCCGATCTTTTGGAATCGTAGTCGTGGTGCTCCCCTTCCCCGTCCTGATGGAAAAACACGGTGGATTCACCTCCTGGACCCGTTCGGCAAAGCCTGGACCTCGGGGATGATGGCCCAGCGCGGCCCGCTTCAGGGCACTGATCAGGATCATGGGTTTTTACGTCACCGTCGTCGTGAGTGTGCGCTCACGGTCCAGGGGATCACGGGAGAGTGGCTTAAGAGGCGAGGCTACGTCTTTCTCACGAATGCTCATGACTTGACGAATGCTTTTGCCAGCAGTGCACGTCCATGCATGGAGCGTGCTATCAAGGATTTATTTTTGGAGTCGGCTGTGCAGTACGGCTACCAGAGCGTGCGCAGTGCAGTTTTCGCTCTGCGGGGTCATGATACTGATCTTCATCTCTCGCCTCAGAGTGGGGGTCTTATGGGGGATGAGTTCGCGGTGAACACGTTTCTTCGTACGTTCGTTCCTCCTGTCCAGAAGTGGCTCGATGCCCATCTTCGCTTTGACCCGCAGGCGACTGTGCTGTGCTCTCGTTTGCCTGCTCTTGCCGATGGCCGTCTTGAATTCAGTGCTGAGCACATCGACTGCTCGCTTACCAAGTATGCGGATGATCTCACCAAAAAGCTTGTGCTACCTCGCGGGGCGGAGCCTCGTGATCTGGTTCATCTCAGCACCCTGTCGAACGCTGCGCTGGACGAGTACCTAGCAGAGGTGGGCTTCTCTCAGAACCTAACTAAACAAGATACGCTACTTCATGTGCAAGGTCAGGGCTCGGCTCATTTTCTTCGGGATCTTAAGTCTGGACAGTTGGTTTTCCCTGGGAAAGCGGTGCAGGCTGCTAAGAGTTTGGGGGCCTGGATGTCTAGTACTCCTACCAGTTTTGAGACTGAGCTTACATCTCGTATCAGTGCGGTTCGGCAGGCGTGGTATCAGATGGGTGGATTCTGGACTCTTCGGGGTATCCCTCATCGTCTTCGGCGCTGTCTTCTAATCTCCAAAATCTACAATGTGGCTCTCTCTGGGGTGGAGGCTTTTCTTCCGAGCGTGCAGCAGGTTACTCGTTTGCAGAATGTGGTATCACAGTATGCTCGCAAGGCTATGCTTGGTCAAGCTGTGGACTGGACGTCTGCAGCTCATCCTAAATCCTTGTCCTCGGAAGCTGTACTTAGATGGTGGCGTCTCGTTCCCCTGGAGCTCGAGATTCGTATTCGTCGTATTCGTCGTCTTCGTCTCTGGCAAAGTGTCGCTAAGGTCCCTGGAGCCCACCGTCAGCTACTCGCTTGTTTATTCGGGTCTTTCGGATCGGATACATATCATGTGAGTCTGTCTGGAAGGCTGGAGGGGGGGCTCTCGCCGTGGACCGTACGTATGTGTGCTGACATTGATAGTCTTGCTTCAATTGATGAAGGGGCATCGCTGCTTGAGCGGCTGGAGGGCCGCTATTTCTATCTCTTCGCCGAGCCTACATGGGCTGAGGAGTTTTGCACGATCGATGTTCGACAACTTCGTGCTGCTGCTCTGTCTGTAAATGTTCCTCCTTCTGGTGTGTCCTCTAGGAGGGGAAGTGGAGGTGGAGGCTATGTATACCTGTATGATTGTAAATGAGTCTGGGGAGGTTTGTGGAAGAGCTTTACCTGATCGAAGAGCTTTGCATAACCATCTTGTTAGTCATCATGGATTTCGTGCCCTGGCCAACGTAGTTACAGTGACTAATCCGTGCTGTGTATGTCTGTCTACCTTCGCTCATCTTGAAAGCGCCCGACGGCACTTAGCTAAGATTATGGTCCGAGGCAGATGTAATAGGGCTAGCACTCGTAACTTGGCCGAGGCTTTTATTCCATCGTCACTGGCTTGTCCTCTGTGCTCTTTCTCGGCAGGCGTTTTGGCCGAGCTTCAGGTGCATCTACGGTCTCACCTTGATCCTTTACCTTCTCCTCCTGATGGAGGCCACACCGGCGTGGATGCTGGCCGCTGCCCCGGCCGCGGCGGAGAGCGCCGAGCAGCCGCGGCACAAGCGTGGACGTACAGAGGAGCTCGTGTCCCAGGCGATGGCGGAGGGCAAAGGCGGCGGCGGCACTCTCAAGGCGCTCGTCATGATCTTGGCGAGGTTGTCCCTCGGCAACGCGGCCGAGCTGCGGGAGCTCTGCGGCGTGGTGTTCATCACCTACTTACTGGACGCAGACCACGCCGTGGTGCAGGCCGCCAAGCAGGCTGGTGTTCACTACCACCAGGAGGCCAAGCGGCGCAAGGCCGCCAACGACGCCACTCCCATGGGCCCGCCGTTCGTGCAGGTGTGGGTTGCGCTCGTTCGCAGTATCGGCACGCAGGCGGGTCTTGTACCCGAGGTCCAGCAGGCACTCCAGACCTACTGGAACGACTTCATCTTGAAGAACGACATCGACACGGTGGCAACCAGTGTCCGAGCCTGCAGGCTACGCCCGACGCGGAGGCAGGACGGGAAACCCAACCTCATGCGCCTCACCTTCGCGGTCGACCACCAGTTTCGCGACCTAGAGGTTGCGCTGCTGAAGTACCTGTCCTCGATCGGGGGGATTCGCAGTTATGGAGCGGCCCCCAAGGGGGCCCTCGAGAGAGACGCCCAGAGGTTGCTCGACAAGATGGAGGGCAAGCAGCAGTAGACGGGTGCTCTGGTGTCTCAGCACAGACAGTTGCGGCAGCTCGGTCTAACAGAGTTGCACAATTGAATGCAGCACCTGCTTTTACAGATTCTGGTCACGAGAGTGGCGCGCATGGAGGGACTGCTGTTTCTAGTGGTGTATGTGTGCCTGGGGATTCTCATGACGTAGAGCAGTCTCTAAATGCAGGTGGCAGTGTTGGTACTGCTTTATCTTTGCCTATTACGACTATTGTGGGCCGTCTTGCAGCTACTACGGGGTCTTTTCGGAGGCCCCTCACGACGACGGTACCATCGACGATCTCATCTCGATCTGAGCCCGTAGTAATTCATGATAGTGCGCAGTCTCTCGGGGTCCGTCTTGGGTCCTCGGCCTCGGCCCTCGGTCGATTCGAGGCCCCTCGATATCCTCCCTCCCGTCGCCGCTCTCCTCCTCCTCCGCCCGCTTTTCGTGGTAGTGAGCGATTTCTAGAACTACAGCGTCGTGGTGCACTCCCCTCTCCTGCCTTGGGATCCTCGGGGCAGGGGCCTGGAGCTGTCTCTGTGGTGGCGCGTTCGGCCACGTCGAATCTCTTCGCTTAAAGGGGGAGTGCCCATGATGCTAAGTCTACCTTTGTAGCTCAGGCCCGCGCGAAGCCCGTGGGTCGGAGGCCGCGGGGAATGGGCTCGATGGGGGCCTGCCTAGTGTCCTCTGAGGGGCTCTGTTGTGTGAAGGGGTGGTGCCATGAGTCGCCCACTGGATACTTCCTCCAGGGGGGTCGTCTCTAGGCTAGTGCGTTTTCCCCGCCGACAGGGCCTTTCATGTGGGAAGTATGCTCTTGCAGCACTTAGATCCAAACTATTTAGTCTCCTAGCTAAGGAGAGACATTGGGTCCCAGAGTTCTTTGCTTTGCTTGCTCCTCCTCCTTATCCTTCTCATCCTCCTCCTTCTCCATTTCCTCCTACTCCTCCTCCTCCTCATCATCATCCGCCCTATCCACGTTCCTCCTCTCCCCCCTTCCTCCCTTACCCGGTCCGTGCGCATGTTCTGTCACGCGTTCTGGTTCTTAGGGTTCATACGCATATTCTTCCCCACCTCCCGTGGGCAGTCTGAAGTATTTCGTCCGCGATGGCTGTTTGTACACGGCCGGAGGCCACGGCCTCATGCACCGTGCCCGACTCCGGCGCCTTCGCCTTGCCCCTCCCTTTCAAGGGCGGCGGGGTACACGCGGAGACGCGGCCGCGGAGCCGCGGAGCGGCGCGCGACGCGCGCGGTGCACGCAGCCGTTTAGGCCCCGTTTCGCAGCCGCGCGGCGCCGGCGGGGCGGCGCCATGGCCTCGGTCGGAGGAGTGGGGGTGGTCCGGGGCATCATCATCATCATCATCATCATCATCATCATCATCATCATCATCATCACCATCACCATCACCATCACCATCACCATCACCATCACCATCATCATCATCATCACCACCATCATCATCCTCATCCTCATCCTCATCATCATCATCATCATCATCATCATCATCATCATCATCATCATCATCATCATCATCATCATCGTCATCGTCATCGTCATCGTCATCGTCATCGTCATCATCGTCGTCGTCGTCATCATCATCATCATCAGGGGTGGTCTGGGGTTCAGCGCAACGTCACACGCCTGTCGTTGAAAGTAGGCATTCTGTCGGGGTCAAGAAATGGGGGTAAATGCAAACGGGGGTCAGCCAGAGCGCCGGATCTAGCAGGATCCTGCACAGCCAGAGTCGCATTGACCCGGTTTTGGGCGCAGGATCTTGCAGGATCTTGCAAGGCTTGACTGACCCGGGTCTGGATTGACCCGGGTCAGACGATCCTCGATTCTGGATTACCAGATTCCAATGTATTTTCATCGCCTTCTTGCTTCAAGAGTCGAGTGGCTCCTCCCCTCCTCTTCGGGGGCCCCCGGCGGAAATCCTATCAATGTTCACACTGTTTCAGGCCTCTACCCTTAAGCCGAGCCTATCCCTCTACAGCGGGAATATTCAAGAACAGTATAAATATAGTTTGTGGACTATTTTTGAGGGTATTTTGGGGCATCTTCTGAGCATTGTTGGAGTATTTTCTAGCTTTCTCCCAAAACCCCCATGCAAGGGGGACAGGCCCGACCTAACTCTACCCACTTCCGACCGACGGGTAGGGTTGTGGAGGACGATCAATGGAGAGGAAGCATGCTGCCAGATCATTTCCAGATGTCTAAAACATGGATTGGACATGGTTTAAGCATGTAAACAAACATGTTTGAAAACATGGTTCGAACACGTATCCTACCTGTTAAAACACATTTTAAATTCAATGATAGGACTGCTAGGGCATCCACGCGGGCAGGCCACGCGATTGTACCACCACTGGGGCGGGCAGAGCTCGGACGTCGCCGCCGGGCCGCGGCCGCCGCTCGCTCCGCGCGCCCCATGGGCGAGCGCGCGCGGTGGGGCAGATGACGGTGGGGCTCACTTCGCTCGGGAGCTGCCGCGCCCCCATCGGGAAACGTGGGGGGTCGGGATGGGTCGGCGATGCGCCGCCGAGCGGGACGGCGGACCCGCCGCCGGCTCCAGGCGGGCCCGGACGGCCGCCCCCTGGGGCCAGGGCGGCCGGGCCGCCCGGCAGGGGCACGGAAGAGCTCGGAGAGCAGCTTGGAGGAGGAGGAGGAGGATTGTGCTAGGATTGTGCTACTTAGGACTTACGCAGATGGATAGCACTACGCAAGCCGCCTTCGCCGTGCAAGTTTAGACTTACAGGGGCTTCCCTATGGATGGATGGCGGCCCGCCCACAAACGCATCAGTCGACCCTTGGCCGTCCGAGTTCGGGCGGGCCTATAGCCCTCCTTCACACGGCTCGTCCACTTACACTGAGCGTAGGAAGAGCATCACCTGTAGAAAACAAAATCGGGGCACAACACGAGGTGGTGTCGTTGCCCCTGTGCCTTAAGGATGCGTGCTTGTCGGGCTTTGAATTCGGTAGCTTCTTCGCCCGACGGCCCGCTCTGAGTCTGGCTTGTGGCCCTGGGATTATGACGGTCCCTAGGGCCCACAGACGGGGTGGGGGGAGGCATCAGAGGAGGAGCAGGATACGATTCGGCGGCCTGACTCGGGACAGGTCCACTGATGCTGCTCGCTTCGACATCGTAAATCGTGTCGACGACATCGGGCGACATAGCGCCGAGCCTGATAACAAACTCCAACTCAGCTACCATGGTAAGCTTCTGCTGAGACGCCTGGCTCTGCCAGATCGGGTGGGCGCACAAATTGGCCCCCTCCTTCACGTATTTGTCCGCGAAGCGGTTGCCTTTGAACAGTCCTTCGCCGAACTCTTGCCGCTGGGCTCGAGCGACTTGGGCCTTACGATGTATTATCTGGACGGTCCTGGGGCCCAGCCCTCCAAGATCGTTGACCAGAAACCAAAACTCACGCCAGAGAACGCTGTGTGCCTTGGCAATGGGTGAGCACCACTCCTCCCTCTTGGGTGTTCCGTCTACTGCTGCCTGGCATTCGCAATAGATTTTGCGGGGCGGCCTCGCGCCCCTCAGCACCTGAAAGATAGCGTACGGCTCTGATCGATATATCCCTTGCCGATTGTGAGGCATGGGCAGGGGGCTGCAGTCTGAAAAACCTCTGCTCTCCCCTGAGGCATCTAAGGTGGCGAAGTTCCACGCCGCACGGCTAAGGGGGGGCAAATTCACCGTACAAGAGTGGTCTATATGTTGAGACCTCTCCTGTGATGGCTCCTGGCTGTTCGCCCTCATGTTGGGCCTCGACCGAGACTGGCAGAACATCCAGGAGTTCCATAGGGTCCTCGGAAATTCCTGTGGCCCAGAGGGATTCAAAACCTGGGAACGGCCTTGCTCCTTTCTGCTGCACGTGCCTGCCACCTATACGCCTGCGCATCACATGACGCGCTCTGCATACGTACGTGCGGCGCAAGTCGGTACCTGCAGCATTCATATCAACCAGTGCCAAAACGTGCACCTCCGTCCCGCGTGTGACTGTAGCTGGACTCAGGGTGCTGCAAACAAGGCGAATTTCAGTTATACTGCACACGCCTGCAGGCCCTCTCACTGGGCCCCACGGTCTCGGATGCCCGTGGAGTCGCATGACCCACGAGCACCAGCTCGTCACCAAGAGGCCACGCGTGTCCATGTACGTCTCATCCTGCCCCGCCTGGGCCATTCCACGATGGGCCCCGCGTCGGCGCTCGCGGCAGGGCCCGCGTCCTCCGCCAGCAGCAGCGGCGCGGCCGTCCTTCCCTTGTGGCAGCCATGGGCGGCCGCCGCCACCGTCTGCCTGCACTTGGCGATCAGCGTGTCTATGTCGCCCTGCCCGCGTGTGCCGTAGAACTCCGACGGCATGCTCCCGAGCTTGTCCACCTTCTCCGCTGCGCCTCCTGCTGCCTTGACCCGCTGGGTGTTCCAGCTCCTGGCCTTGGCATTCGTGATCCTCTTGGACTGGGCTCCGACACGACGTCGCCGTTCAGCTGGCTGGGTCGTGCCCAAAGGTACGGCTTGTCGCACCACCTGAATGCCCATCTGTTTGCTCTTGCTGCCCAGCTGCCACTCGACTCTGGCACGTGAGGCCGCGACAACGGTCATGCCGTCTCTGCCTCTCGATGGCTGCCTCTTGAGCACCCGCTCGAAAGCGAGGACGATCTCGTCGGACAGCCTCATGTGGGGCGCCGCCACGGCGGCCACGTCGCCTCGGGTCGACGCCTCTAGGTCGTCGAAGTATAGGCACATGTCTGGCCTCGGGTTCGCGACGTAGAGGTCGTCGATGGTGCCGATGAGACCGAGGGACAAGCACAGCGGGCTGCACACGGATCCTGCCACGATCCCTCGCTCCCAGAAGTTACCCTCGGTGTTGCACCCATACAGCGCCATTATCCATCATAGCTCGCGCCGTCGGGGCTCTCTTGTCCCTGACCGCTGGGGGCGCAAGCTCTCGCATCTTGTAGACAGCCTTGACGCCGTGCCCATTGTGGGCTGGCAGTCCACCGCCGTCAAAGCATTGGTGTATATTCCAGTGCATCTCGAAAGCGTACATGCGATCGTGGCAGAAGGCGTTCAGCGCTTCGTGGTCGATGTACTCCCGCCTGAGGGGGCGCGGCCTCTGCACTGGAGGGGTGGGGCACCCTGTTGGCACAACCAATGCCCAAGGCTCCTTCTGTGTGAGCTTGAGGGCCTGTGGCATGCCTTCCTTGGTCGGTGCGCTGGGTACCAGTACTGCCTTCCAGCCGTGGATGAGCCTGGCCGACAGCAGCTTCACTTGCTTGGGCGCCAGCTGGCGCTCCTTATCGAAGACGACTAGCGCCTCGTCCTGGAAGCGCAGCTGGTGCAGCACCTTCTCGAACGTGTTGGGGGTGTTCGCATTGCACGTGGTGAACACCTGTTTGTCTATCCTGGTATTTGCAAACTGCTCGGATAT
Organism: Prorocentrum cordatum; assembly: GCA_963575745.1. Taxonomy (NCBI): domain Eukaryota; class Dinophyceae; order Prorocentrales; family Prorocentraceae; genus Prorocentrum; species Prorocentrum cordatum. The sequence goes on along the minus strand of CAUYUJ010004558.1, from coordinate 329,705 downwards.
GTAGCTTGGGCCGCTACAGGCTCGACTTCCGCTTCGCGGATTGGAACCCATCAGCCATATCAGCAAGACTAGCATGCAACATTGGCCCATGCTTCTGGGCTCCATCATCCTTGGCACCGGCCTGCTTGAGGGCTGTCTCGATCTCCTGGGGCTTGCCTTGGCCTTGAGCTGTAGGGCGTCCTCGCTCTGCTCCTCGGGGCCTGCACAGGCGCGCCTCTTGCAGGAAGTGTCCGGTTCGGGCCGGTTCGGCGGCGGACCGGTTCGGTTGCAGCGGTTCGATTTCGGCGCCGGTCCGGTTTTGGTCGGTCCGGTTTTGCCAGTCCGGGTCGGTTATGCCGGTTCGGTTCGGCGGTCGCGGGACGGTCCGGTTTTGGGCGTCGTCGTCGTCGAGTGTCGCCGCCGTGTCGTCGTCGTTAGGGCGCCCGGACTTCGGGCCCTTCCTTCTTGCCGATCTTCCCCTCGTCTCCGCGCCCCCGGGGCCGAATACGCGGGGGGGGGGGGCCCGGAGATGGAGGGCGGGGTTTGGCCGCATGGAGCATGCTTTGCAGCCTGGAGGAGGAGGAGTAGGAGGAGGAGGAGGGAGCGAGGCGGTGAGGGTGAGGAGGGGGAGGAGGAGGAGGAGGAGGAGGAGGAGGAGGAGGAGGGGGGTTCTCGCCCCCCCCCCGCGCCATGCTGCACCCCCGAGGGGTGGTGCGGCCACCGGGGGTGCAGGGGTGCCTGGCAACGGGGGTCGGGGGCCGGCACCGGGTTGGGGGGTGCCGCAACGGGGGGGGGGGTGCCAGCACGGGGGGGGGGTGCTGGTTAGCCTGGCCCACAGGGGGTGAGGGGTGCCCGGCAACCGGGGCGGGGGGTAGGTATGCCGGCACCGGGGGGGGGGTTTGGATGGAGCGTGCCAGCACGGGGGGGTGGGGGTGCCGGCACCGGTGGGGGGGGGAGGGGTGTCCGGCACCGGGGGGGGTTGGCGTGCCGGCACCGGGGGGGGGTGTTTCCGGGCACCGGGGGGGGGGTGCAGGCACCGGGGGAGGGGGTGCCGGCACCGGGGGGGGGGGTGCCGGCACCAGGGCTATTCTGGGGGCTTTCTTGGGCCGGTGGGGAGTCCCGGGGCCCGGTTCGGTTCCCACCGGTTCGGGCTTGCCGTTCGGGCCGGTTTCGACCGGCAGGTTCGGTTCGAACCGCCCGGTCCGGTTTCAGCCGGTCCGGTTCGGGCTCCGGTTCTGGCGGTTCGGTTGCAGGAGCCGCCGGTTCACGGTTACCAGTTCGGTTCGGACTCTTCTTGCTCTTGTAACGTAGGCAGTCGCCGCTGACAGGCTTGCCCCGTTTTCGTCCATCGCCACCGCCGTCTTCTCTGCGGCGTTCGCCTTCTTCTTCTTCGCCACGAGCGCGAGGGCCGCTTCCACCAGCTTGGTGACTTCCGCATCCTGCTCCTCGCCGTCCGACCCCAGGGCCGTCTTGGCGAGCTCAGCTCCAGGTGCACGCAGACCGAGTCCCAGCCCTTGGACATGGGGGGCCTGGCCAGCGACTTCTCCTTGCCGCGGAGGGACTCGACCTTCTTCCCCGCCTGCTCGGCCTTGTTCTGCGCTACGTGTAGCTGCGTCTGGATGTCCTCCAGCTGCCTCTTGAGCTTCGCCACTTGGGCGTCTGCCTTTGTCTGCGCTCTCTCTGCTCCACGGAGACGGCGGCGCATTGCCACATCCGCGTCGCATGCTGGTATTGTTGCTTCCTTATGTGCCAGCCGCCCAACGATCTGTTCATGCAGCTTCGTCGTGGCCTCCGATGCGAACCCCATGCCAGATTCTTGCGCGAGCTGATCCAGATCTTTGAGGCGGGCACTGTAGATCTTCAGCTTCTCCGCAAACCTCGACGTGGTCTCCTTCGAGGTGTCGCCATCGGCGTCCTGGTGCGTGTCCTTCGGTTTGTCGCCCTGCCCGTCGCTCTTGGACGCCTGCCGAGGCTTCCTACACCAGTAGCATACTTTCGTCGTTCCCCAACAATCATCTGCGTGGCACGCTGCGCAGGTCCACATCGCCAGACTTCGGGGGCATCAGGCTGCTCGGGGCGGCAGTGCCACTGCCAAGTTTGCCGCTCCCTGCGACACGAGAAATCTCCTGGCACCTGGAAAAATCTCGAGTCGGGCAATGGCTGAGGAGGAGGAGGAGGAGGAGGAGGAGGAGGAGGAGGAGGGAGGAGGGAGGGAGGAGGGTGAGGAGGGAGGAGGGAGAGGGAGGAGTAGGCAGAGGATGGAGAGGAGGGAGGAGAGGTGAGGAGGAGGAGGAGGACGGAGTTGAGGAGGAGGAGAGGAGGAGGAGGCGGAGGAGGCAGCAGCAGTTCTTTCCTGTGGCCACGGAAGAGCACTGGGTCCTGAGGGAGAGGTGTCCTCGACCCAAGGGGCCTTGCCTCGAGCAGTGGCGAGACGTCCTGGCGGGAAGGCGGCGCTGCATGTTTAGCGCACTGCCGACAAAAACAACACTTTCAGATCTCTTCTATATCGGATTCCTGCGGGCGCCCGATTACACGGTCGCCCTTACCGCCACATGGACTGATGCCCATGTCTCGTTTCCCCCTCCGGTGCCGCGCTGTGCGGCCAAATTTTCACAGTGCATTTGCCGCCGATATGGTTGCCCAGCTTCCCTTCTTTCCCTCTCTCCTTGAATGGTTGTGCACTTGCCCATCATGTTGTTTCACATCGCACGTGCCTCCTGGAGTGCCCGTGTCACGCGTGTGTGTCAGCGAGCCCGACCGCCCTCAAGGGGCCCAGGCGCGGGTGACCCCCGCATCGCTGCATCCGCATCCGCATCCCGTCATTTTCGTCGTCGTCCTTTGCCCTCTGCCACCTTTCCTCTGCTGCTGCCGCGTCGACGGTTCGGCCTCCCACGCGCCCTTCTCCTGCACTTCGATCCCGCCCCATGTCTTTCCTCCTCAAGCCTGGGCCCACGTTCCTCGCCCTTCTGCTGTTGTCTTGTGAATCGCGCCACGTGGGCGCATCCCGTGTAGCTTGCACAACATATAACGGCGCCTGCAGTGCAATTGTCCTGACACGTTTGAGCCATTCCTCTTGTCACTGATGCAAATGGGTTGGGTACGTCACAGGGTGATGTTTGCCTCTTCAGCCCTTTTGGAGGCCCTCTTGGAGGCCTCTTGGGCCGTCTTGGAGACCTCTCGAGGGCCTCTTGAGCCGTCTGCCGTCATCTTGAGGCCATCTTTGGCCGTCTTGGAGGCATCTTGAACCCTCTTGGACCGTCGTGGAGGTCATCTTGCACCATCTTGGGCGAACTTGGAGGCCATCTTGGCCGTCTTGGAGGCCATCGAGGCCGTTTTGGAGACGTTGGTGGCGCAGCGGGTGGGTCGTTCCAGGTGGCTGGCCCGCTGGGCTGGAGCCCCAGGAGGAGTTATGTTGGAAGCCGGATGTGTCAGGGCCTTCCTGGGAAGTGTTTGTAGGCCTCTTGGGTCGTCTCGGAGCCTCTTGCGCGGCTCTCGTGGGCCTTCTGGGTCCGTCTTGGAGGCTCCTTGACCGCAATTGGAGGCGTCTTCTAGGCCATCTTCGATCATCTTGGGCCGTCTTGGAAGCCATCGTGGGCGAAGTTGGAAGTCTCTTGGGACCATCTCGAAGGCTTCTTGGGCCGTCATGAGGTCATCTTGGAAGCCTTTGGGAGCATCTTGGGGCGATCGTGGAGGCTTCTTGGGCCGTCTTGGGCTGCCTGGGGGCCGACAAGAAGCGCAGGCCAAAATCCTTCAAAACCTTGCAGGACAACCAATGATGTTTGCCTTTTCGGGACATCCTCGAGGACGTTTCGGAGGCCTCGTGGGCAGTCGTGGCTGCCTCTTGGACGCCGAGGGCCTCGTGGACCCTCTGGGACCGTCTTGGACGCACTCTTGCCCCATCTTGGTCGAACATGGAGGCCATCTTGGCCATCTTGGAAGCCATTTTGAGCCTTCTTGGAGCCATCTGGACCGGAAAGGCATTTTCACCGGGTCTTCCGCAGGTCCAGCGCGCTGGGCCGCGGCCCCAGGGGAGAGTTCTGTAAACAACTATGTCAAACCAAACCAGTAGTAGGGTTCAGCACGCCAGGCACCCCTGTGACAAGACCACAGGAGGCGGCGGATCGAATGGCCTGCGGTCCATCGGATGTTCGTTGGGACCTCGTGGGAGGCCTCTCGGGGGCCTCCTTGGGGGCAGTTAGAGAAGGCCTCTTGGGGCCTCCTGGGCGCCTGTTGGGGCCTCCTATGGGCCTCTTGGGGCGGAAGGCTCGGGCTTTCGGTTCGTGATCCCTCTCTCATGCCTCTTACGCCCGTTTGGGGGCCGTCTTGGGGCCCCCTTGGGCTCTCTTGAGCCGCCTTGGGGCGCTCTCAGGCCATCTGGGGGCCCTCTCGGAGGCCTCTTTGGCAGATTTGGGGTGGTCTTGGGGGCCGCTTGGGCCGTCTTGGAGCGTCGGGAAGCAAAAAAGGCGAGAACGCTGTTTGCCTCTTGAGGCCCTCTTGGGAGGCCTGTTTGAGGCCTCTCGGGGCGTATTGGCGGCTTCTGGCCGTCTTGGGGCCAGCTTTGGCGTCCTGGGGCGATCTCTGGGCGCATCGGAGCACTCTTGGGTCGTCCTGGAGGCCTGCTGGAGCCCTCTTGGCCCGATTTGGGGCCCTCGTGGGCTCGAGCAGATCGCGCGACCAGATGCGGGGGAGCCCAGAGGGCACTCCTGGAGCCCCAAGAGATTTGAGAATTCGCGGTCCAGGCCCCTGAAAGTCAAGCAGTGGCGAAGCGTCCTGGCGTGCTTATAGGCCTACCAAACAATGCTCTAAGAACCTGTTGTGGTTTCCACGAAATATTCTTAGAACAGGTCTGACTGGGACTGTGTTGTTTTAACACCTTAGGCGTTCTAAGAACATTGTCTTGCTTCTTTCTGGGTTCTAAAGACATTTCGTGGTAGGCCTACAAAAATGCGGGGACGGTGGGTCCCTGCTCAAGACAGACTCTTCTGGAGTGAGGATTGAGGCTGAGAAGATTGGGCCCAGGACCTGAGGAAACGCCCACTCCGTACCCAGCGACACTCAGACGATCGCAAACATGGATCAAGGGGGCGTGGATTGGCGACGGGTCCCGTTTCCATAGGGGAATCGCCGATTTCCGCACCCGAACGAGGCGGCACTGGCCGCATTTTGGGGAGGGCACTTCCCCCCGATCCACGGATTAGGCGACCGCGCGCCAAATCCATGGATCGCTAATCCATGTTTGCGCGCCCCCGACTGAAAGACTCCTCTGGAGTGAGTGTTGAGGCTGAGAAGACTGGGCCCAGGACCTGAGGACACGCCCACTGCGTGCCCAGCGACACGGCGGCGGATCTTCTTGTGTTGCGTTGCACCGGTATCACGAGTGTGGCCAGGACTGGGGTTCACCACTTCAGCTTTCCCCAGTCACGAGCCATGGGGTTCTCACCGTCGCAGCCTTCCCAAGGCACGAACGTGTGGCAGGGTCATTGGATTTTCCGCAGTCCCCGCGCAGTCCGTACATCCGTATATCGCACATCCGTACATCCGTACATGCGAGCTGCTGGAAAAATATGATCCGCCTTGAACCCCGATGTTCGTTATTTTTGGATGTTCATTCTCGGAGTTGCATGGTTAGGAGGAGGGAAGAGACTGAGAGACGGAATTTGTAGTTGCTTGTCTTTTTTCTGCGCCCCCGAGGGCGCCACCCTCGTCGCCACGGCCGTTCTTCCCACCAAGATCAATGTCAGAGCGCGCCGCAGGACAAATAGGTCTGGTGACCTGGAGGAGGACCCGCACATCCCCGCGTCGTTAAATTCAGTGCGGGCGCGTTTGTTTGTCATATCGGCTTCAGGGAGTGCTTTCGGGCCATATCTCAATAACGACGACATCCTTCGACCAACACAATCGTCCACGTTTAGATTCTTAGGCTTACGCCACACCGCCGACCCCTTGTTTATGTCAATCTGGGGGTAGTAGAAGCTGCGAAGGGGTGAAAAGGCGAGTGATATTTGTTTGGTGTCTGTTCGCCGCCACCGCCAGAGGGTCTCGGGCAGTTCCGCGGGGAGGTCCGAGCGGACGGCGACACCGCGAGTTTTGGAGCCACTCGGGGGCCGTTTCGGAGCCTTTGGGGTGCTTCTTGGTGGTTCCTTGGGGCGTCTGGGCGGCCTCGTGAGGGCCTCTGGGGGCCTCTTGGGGCACTCTTGTGGCCCCCTGGGGCTCCTGGGGGCAGAACACTAGAGTTTCAACATGTTTGGTCGCCCTCTTGGGCCCCTATTGGTGCCGTCTTGGAGCCTTCTTGGGCCGTCTTGGGGACCTCTTGGGCCGTGTTGGGGCCGTCGTGGGCCGTCTGGAGGCCGTCTTGGGGGCCTCTTGGGCCATCTTGGGGCTGTCTATGGGGCCTCTTTGGCCGTCTTGGAGCGTCGGGAAGCCGAAAAGGCGGAAAAGCAAAAAACATCGAGAAACACCATGGAAAATCAACAATTGTAGACTCTTGGGGCCCTCTTGGGAGGGTTGTTTGGGACCTCGGGGGCCGTCTTGGAGTCCTCTTGGCTCGTCTTGGGGCCATCTTGGGCGTCTTGGAGCGGTCGTTTGGCGTCTCGCGGCCTTCGTGGGCCGTCTTGGAGGTCTTTTGGGGGCTTTTTGGCCCGTCTTGAGGCCCTCCTGGGCCCGGAAAAGCCTCGTGAACCTTTCGTCCCGGCCGTGCTGCGCTCGTCCCGGCCGTACTGCGCTCGTCCCGTACCCCCCCCCCTTCCAAATCGACCGGACCGGGCTCCCGGGGGAGGGGTCTGGGGAGGGGGAAGCATCTCACACGCCGATGATCCCCAAGGGGTCGGCGGATTTTTGACCAATGATTGTTGCTCCTTCTGGATTATTTTTGGTGTTTTTCGGTCGACTAATGTTAGTTCTCCTTCCAAATCCGCCTGCAGGACCGTAGGAGGAGATTCCCGACCTGGCCCTAGATGCATGCAAGTTGTTTGCTTGACAGTGTGTCTCGAGCTCGGATTTCCTTCTTTCCAGGTGGTCCTGTGTGGTGGCCCTGGCCTCTGGCCATCCAGGCCTCCCCTTGCCCCCCTCTCCCCAAAAGGCCTCGGATTGTTCTGTCGTCGTCGTCGCCATCTGTTCCTTCTCCTCTTTGTCCTCCTCCTTCTTATCTTTCTCTTCCTCCTCATCCTCCCCTGGCCCGAGCGGCCCCACTGCGTTGAGACAGCTCGAGGCTCGGATCCTGCAGGTGGGGCGCCTGACCCTGGCGTTGCCGCGGGGCCTCGTTCCACGTGCACGAGTGGCCCGTTGCGGGAGTGGCCTGCGCTGCGAGCCAGCGGGGGCCCAGATCCTCTTCCTCCTCCTCCTCCTCCTCCTCCTCCTCCTCGTCCTCCTCCTCCTCCTCCTCCTCCTCCTCCTCCTCCCCCCTCACGTCGTGAATGGGTCGCGGCAGAACACTAGAGTTTCAACATGTTTGGTCGCCCTCTTGGGCCCCTATTGGTGCCGTCTTGGAGCCTTCTTGGGCCGTCTTGAGGACCTCTTGGGCCGTGTTGGGGCCGTCCTGGGCCGTCTGGAGGCCGTCTTGGGGGCCTCTTGGGCCATCTTGGGGCTATCTTTGGAGCCTCTTCGCGCGTCTTGGAGCGTTGGGAAGCGGGAAAGGCGGAAAAGCAAAAAACATCGAAGAACACTATGGAAATCACAAATTTTAGACTCTTGGGGCCCTTTTGGGAGACTTGTTTGGGACCTCGGGGGCCGCCTTGGAGACCTCTTGGCCCGTCTTGGGGCCATCTTGGGCGTCTTGGAGGGGTCGTTTGGCGTCTCGGAGCCTGCGTGGGCCGTCTTGGAGGCCTCTTGGAGCCTTCTTGGCCCGTCTTGAGGCCCTCGTGGGCCCGGAAAAGCCCTGGAACCGCTCGTCCCGGCCGTGCTGCGCTCGTCCCGGCCCCCTCCCCCCCTCCAAATCGGCCCTCTTGGGCCGTCTTGGTGACCTCTTGGGCCGTCTTGGGGCCGTCTTGGGCCGTCTGGAGGCCGTCTTGGGAGACTCTTGGGCCATCTTGGGGGTATCTTTGGGGCCTCTTTGCCTGTTTTGGAGCGTCGGGAAGCCGGAAAGGCGGAAAAGCAAAAAACATCGAAAAACACTCTGGAAAATCAGCAATTTTAGACTCTTTGGGCCCTCTTGGCACATTTGGGACCTCAAGGCTGTCTTGGAGACCTCTTGGCCCGTCTTGGGGCCATCGTGGGCGTCTTGGAGCGGTCGTTTGGCGTCTCGGAGCCTTCGTGGGCCGTCTTGGAGGCCTCTTGGGGGCTTCGTGGCCCGTCTTGAGGCCCTCTTGGGCCAGGAAAAGCACCGTGGATCGCTCGTCCCGGACCCCTCCCCACCTCCAAATCGGCCCTCTTGGGCCGTCTTGGGGACCTCTTGGGCCGTCTTGGGGCCGTCTTGGGCCGTCTGGAGGCCGTCTTGGGGGACTCTTGGGCCATCTTGGGGCTATCTTTGGGGCCTCTTCGCGCGTCTTGGAGCGTCGGGAAGCCAGAAAGGCGGAAAAGCAAAAAACATCAAAAAACACTCTGGAAAATCAGCAATTTTAGACTCTTTGGGCCCTCTTGGGAAGCTCATTTGGGACCTCAAGGCTGTCTTGGAGACCTCTTGGCCCGTCTTGGGGCCATCGTGGGCGTCTTGGAGCGGTCGTTTGGCGTCTCGGAGCCTTCGTGGGCCGTCTTGGAGGCCTCTTGGGGGCTTCGTGGCCCGTCTTGAGGCCCTCTTGGGCCAGGAAAAGCCTCGTGGATCGCTCGTCCCGGACCCCTCCCCACCTCCAAATCGGCTCTCTTGGGCCGTCTTGGGGCCTCTTGGGCCGTCTTGGGGCCGTCTTGGGCTGTCTGGAGGCCGTCTTGGGGGACTCTTGGGCCATCTTGGGGCTATCTTTGGGGCCTCTTCGCGCGTCTTGGAGCGTCGGGAAGCCGGAAAGGCGGAAAAGGAAAAAACATTGAAAAACACTCTGGAAAATCAGCAATTTTAGACTCTTTGGGCCTTCTTGGGAAGCTCATTTGGGACCTCAAGGCCGTCTTGGAGACCTCTTGGCCCGTCTTGGGGCCATCGTGGGCGTCTTGGAGCGGTCGTTTGGCGTCTCGGAGCCTTCGTGGGCCGTCTTGGAAGCCTCTTGGGGGCTTCGTGGCCCGTCTTGAGGCCCTCTTGGGCCAGGAAAAGCTCCGTGGATCGCTCGTCCCGGACCCCCCCCCCTCCAAATCGGCCCTCTTGGGCCGTCTTGGGGACCTCTTGGGCCGTCTTGGGGCCGTCTTGGGCCGTCTGGAGGCCGTCTTGGGGGAGTCTTGGGCCATCTTGGGGCTATCTTTGGGGCCTCTTCGCGCGTCTTGGAGCGTCGGGAAGCCGGAAAGGCGGAAAAGCAAAAAACATCGAAAAACACTCTGGAAAATCAGCAATTTTAGACTCTTTGGGCCTTCTTGGGAAGCTCATTGGGACCTCAAGGCCGTCTTGGAGACCTCTTGGCCCGTCTTGGGGCCATCGTGGGCGTCTTGGAGCGGTCGTTTGGCGTCTCGGAGCCTTCGTGGGCCGTCTTGGAAGCCTCTTGGGGGCTTCGTGGCCCGTCTTGAGGCCCTCTTGGGCCAGGAAAAGCCCCGTGGATCGCTCGTCCCGGACCCCCCCCCCTTCAAATCGGCCCTCTTGGGCCGTCTTGGGGACCTCTTGGGCCGTCTTGGGGCCGTCTTGGGCCGTCTGGAGGCCATCTTGGGGGACTCTTGGGCCATCTTGGGGCTATCTTTGGGGCCTCGTCGCGCGTCTTGAAGCGTCGGGAAGCCGGAAAGGCGGAACAGGAAAAAACATCGAAAAACACTCTGGAAAATCAGCAATTTTAGACTCTTTGGGCCCTCTTGGGAAGCTCATTTGGGACCTCAAGCCGTCTTGGAGACCTCTTGGCCCGTCTTGGGGCCATCGTGGGCGTCTTGGAGCGGTCGTTTGGCGTCTCGGAGCCTTCGTGGGCCGTCTTGGAAGCCTCTTGGGGGCTTCGTGGCCCGTCTTGAGGCCCTCGTGGGCCAGGAAAAGCCCCGTGGATCGCTCGTCCCGGACCCCCCCCCCCCCTCCAAATCGACCGGACCAGGCTCCCGGGGGGGGGGTTTGGGGAGGGGGAAGCATCTCACACGCCGATGATCCCCAAGGGGTCGGCGGATTAGATAGCGTCACAGGTATACCGACACCTGGCACCAGGAAAACGATCTGAGTCCAGTTGTCAGAATCGGTTTGACGGGGTCATGCTTAAGTCGTTGTCGGGCGACGTAGTGTTGAGTTTGGGCCCGCGCTTGATAGCATTGAAACAACTTGGTCTCTGAAGTTCGTAGTGCCGCGCGCGACAAATCCGCTCAAGCCCAAGCACACCGTAGACCAGCATTAAGTCGGACCTGTCTCTCTACAGGAGGAATGTTCAAACATAGTTCAAACATATTATGGGGACGATCCTTTTATTTCTGAATATGTTTGGGGTATTGTTCGACTGTGTTTTATTCTTCGTCCAAAATCCCCCTGTAGGGGGACAGGCCCGACCTAAGTCCTGGAGCGGCTGCAAGCGACACGTCGACACGGTGACCGCGGCCAAATCCGTCTGCGCAGCTCAACGAAACGTCTCCCATCTTGGGTCCATCAGATGATCTCCAGGAGTCAGGAGTGAAAGAAACACACAGACAATTACTCGTCGATCCCCAGGAAAGTATATAATCATATGGGAAGTGGTGGGGAAAACAGAAACCCCAAAAGTATGGGAAAGTATGGGGAATCCTGTTAGTTGTGTGTGTGTGCGTGTGTGTGTGTGTGTGTGTGTGTGTGTGTGTGTGTGTGTGTGTGTGTGTGTGTGTGTGTGTGTGTGTGTGTGTGTGTGTGTGTGTGTGTGTGTGTGTGTGTGTGTGTGTGTGTGTGTGTGTGTGTGTGTGTGTGTGTGTGTGTGTGTGTGTGTGTGTGTGTGTGTGTGTGTGTGTGTGTGTGTGTGTGTGTGTGTGTGTGTGTGTGTGTGTGTGTGTGTGTGTGTGTGTGTGTGTGTGTGTGTGTGTCCCAGGGCCCCTTGATCAACGAAACATCTCCCGTCCTGGGTCCATCGGATGATGTCCAGGAGTGCGAGCGCTTTTCAGGTCGCGGCCCAGGCGCTGCTCCGTTTAGAAAAAAAACCGCCCGTTTCGGATCGCAGGCCCTTCGATGCATGGTGGAGGGAGGCGCTCAGGCGTCGAGCAGAAAGAGGAGGAGGAGGAGGAGGAGGAGGAGGAGGAGGAGGAGGAGGAGGAGGAGGGGGAAGAGGAGGAGGAGGAGCAGAAAGAGGAGGAGGGAGGAGGAGGGGGAGGAGGAGCAGGAAGAGGAGGAGGAAGAGCAGGAGGAGGAAGATGAGGAGGAGGAAGGAGGAGGAAGGAGGAGGAGGACACGAAATGCGCATGTCATTCAGCACTGTCCGCGCTCCACCTCTCGCTGCAGCATCCTCTCCGCTCTTGCCGCCTCCTCCCGCCCCCCCGTCGCGTGCCCTCCTGCGGGCCCAGGGGAGGCGGGCAGCTGGTTGCAGTCAGGCAGGTCGCGGCCACGTGCTCGATGTGCGGGGTGCGCCCCCCCTCCGCCGTTGCGCCTCCTTGCGGGGATGGGGAGGAAGGTGCCGGAGGAGGAGCGAGGAACGAGTGGGGAGGAGGAGGAGGAGGAGGAGGAGGAGGAGGAGGAGGAGGAGGAGGAGGACGGCCTTGGCAGCCCGAGCCGTGTGCCGCTTTCTTGTCCGCAGCATGCGAACGGGAGGCCTGAACGTCAGACCCATGTTAGCGTTCGCGCGGAGTTGGAGAAGGAGTGAGCTGCAAGCGGGATGGTGCGGACGAGGATTCATGAGGATGGGGGGCTGGGAGGGCGCACAAGAGGAGGATAGTGCCGCAACTGCGTCAACGACAAGCGCAGCCGATGCTCGCAGCAGTGGAGTTGGTGTGTGTGTGTGTGTGTGTGTGTGGTGTGTGTGTGCAGAACCTGCGCAGGAAACCTTGGCAGGAGGATGCGTGCACGAGGGAAGACACTGCCCCGGGAGAACACTGGTCTTGCTGTCGACTCTGCCGGGCTCCTCTCTGCCCTTCGCACTCGTGGTCTCCTCGGTGCCCTGCTGCTGCTCCTCGTGCTCCTCACTTCTCCTCTCCCTCTGCCGCATCCCATCGGGTGCCTCGCGCGGTCCAGCCTGCTGGGCTTGGGGTAATTAGGCGGCTGTGGAGGGCTCGGCGTGGTGCTCTCTCGGCGGGAGCAGGAGCGGCGCTCGCTGCAGTGCTTACTGAGCTGCGCTGCCGCGCGGAGCCGCCACCGCACTCGGAGGGGGGCGTCGCGGGGCGAGGGGAGGGGCCCGTGTGGGCAAGTCGGGCCTGTCCCTCCACAGGGGGAACGTTCGGAAGTAGTCAAAAAATAGTCCGGGGACGATTTGTTGGCCATATTTCTGAGCATTTTGGGTGCATGGTTCCACTACTTGTTGTCTGTCGTCCAACATCCCCCTGTAGGGGGACAGGCCCGACCCAAGCCTATGGGGATGAGGAGGGACCAGCGGACAGGGGAGGCGGGCTGGGCGGGCCATAGAAGGCATGTTGGGTTCGATGCAGTTCTTGAGCGAACACGTGTTGGGTTCGATGCGTTGGGGGGCATCCGCCATTGTGGCGCCAGGAGCGAGACGAAAGAGTGCACCTGGCGAGACCCCACAGAGGGGCCTCCTTTCTTCCAGGGGAGTTCTAAGACGTTCTGAGCAGGGCAATGATGAGATTGCGAAGCATTGCTGCTTGGGTTTTGCTCAGCATTGATTTGTCTTGCGTGGCGTTGCTCGGCGCTGCGAAGTTGTGCCTGGTACTGGTTGGACCTATTTGAGTCGCGTTGCATTACGTTGCTTGGCATTGCTTCGCGTTGCTTGGCATTCTTTCGCAGTGTATGGGCCTTGTATTGCTCGTCATTGCTTATAACCATTGCTTCAAATTGCTCGGTGTTCATTCGGCGTCACCCCAACATAGTCGGAGGTTGGGGGTGAGATCGCAGTGGAACGGAGACCCCCAACCGGGAACTCGTTTTGTTTCGTTCGTGTCGTGCGTGCGGGCGAGGCGAAGCTGCGTGGGCGCGCGAGAGGACTGAACCCGCCGTTGCTAGGGCGAAGTCAAGACAAATGATTATCCCCCGTCCGTCCGTCTGTCAGTCCGTCCGGCGGTGGCCCGCGGTGTCCCGTGATGTCCTGTGGTGTCCCGTGGTGTCCCGTGGTGACCGCCGTTGCCAGGGCGAAGTCAAGACAAATGATTCTTCCCCGTCCGTCCGTCCGTCCAGCGGTGGCTCGCGGTGTCCCGCGGTGTCCCGTGGTGTCCCGTGGTGTCCGCCGTTGCTAGGGCGAAGTCAAGACAAATGATGCTCCCCCGTCCGTCCGTCAGTCCGTCCGGCGGGGGCCCGCGGTGTCCCGCGGTGTCCCGTGGTGTCCCGTGGTGTCCCGTGGTGTCCCGTTGAGTGAGATCGATATTGAGATCGATGTGGTGCCCCGAGGTGACCCGTGGTGTCACAAAAAGTGAGATCGATAGTGAGATCGATAATGAGATCGACAGGTGTCCCGTGGTGTCCCGTGGTTTCCTGTTAAGTAAGATCGATAGTGAGATCGATGTGGTGTCCCGAGGTGTCCCGTGTTGTCCCGTGGTGTCCCGTTGAGTGAGATCGATAGTGAGATCGACAGTGAGACCGATAGTGAGATCGAGAGGTGTCCCGCGGTGTCCTGTGGTGTCCCGTGGTGTCCCGTGGTGTCCCGTTGAGTGAGATCGATTGACTCAGATGTTGGTTCCCCCCCCTCTCCCCCCCCACAACCTCCTTATCACCCGACGAGTGGTCGTATAGGTAAGACTATGTGTTCGTCACCCCCCCATGGGCGACGCACGCGCCAAGAAATCTTATAGTATAAGCTCCATGGCGGGCGCTTTCTGGCCATACCGCGCGGGAAGCAATAAACTACAGGATTGGTATACTACCTATACGACCACCCTTCGGGTGAGAAGGAGGTTCGGGGGGGGGAGGAACCAATGTCTCACTCGATCGGTCTCACTATCGATCTCACTATCGATCTCACTATCGGTCTCGCTCGATCGATCTCACTCGATCGATATCACAATCGATCTCACACGATCTATTTCATTCGATCGATCTCACGATCGATCTGACTACCGATCTCACAATCGATCTCACTATCGATCTCACTATCGATCTCACGATCGATATCACATTCGGTCTCACTATCGATATCACAATCGATTTCACAATCAACGTCATCATCATCATCATCATCATCATCATCATCATCGACATCATCGGCATCAACGTCATGAACATCATCATCATCATCGTCGTCATCATCATCATCATCATCATCGGGGCACCATCATCATCATCACCACCTCATCACCATCATCATCAACATCATCATCACCATCATCATCATCGGGACACCATCATCGTCACCATCATCATCATCATCACCATCATCATCATCGGGACACCATCATCATCAACATCAGCATCATCATCATCGGGCCACCATCATCAAAATCATCATAGGCACCTCAGCATTATCCTCATCATCAGCACCATCACCGGGACACCATCATCATCAACATCATCATCATCGGGACACCATCATCATCACCATCATCATCGTCATCAACATCAACAGCATCATCATCAACCTCATCATCACCATCATCATCTGGACACCATCAACATCATCATCACCGGGACACCATCATCGTCATCATCATCAACATCATCATCAACATTATTATGATCACCATCATCACCATTATCACCGGGACACCATCATCATCATCCGCAACATCAGCATCATCACCATCATCATCTTTTTGTCACCATTATCATCACCACAATGCCCATCATCACCATCATCATCGTCATCAACATCATCATCATCATCATCATCATCATCATCATCATCATCATCATCATCATCAACGGGACACCGACGGGACACCGGTGGGACACCGGCGGGACACCGGCGGGACACCGCGCGGCACCGGTTGCCGGAAGGGAATCATTTGGTCCGGCCGCGCCTCAGCCACAGAAGACTTTCCTCTCGCCCGCCCACGCAGCTTCGCCTCGCCCGCACGCACGGCACGCACGAACACGAAGCCGAAACCGATTTCCCGGTAGGGGGGCTCTCCGTTCCACTTCGATCTCACCCCCTCACCTCCGACCTATACGACCACCTTTCGGGTGATAAGGAGATTGTGGGGGGGCGGGGAGAGGGAGGGGGGAACCAACATCTGACTCAATCGATTTCACTATCGATCTCATTCAACGGGGCACGACTGGACACCACGGGAAACTTGTCGATCTCACTATCGATCTCATTATCGATCTCAGTCAACGGGACACCGCGGGACACCTCTCGATCTCACAATCGGTCTGACTATCGATCTCACGATCGATCTCACTCAACGGGACACCTTAGGACACCACGGGACAGCACGGGACACTTCGGGACACCACATCGATCTCATTATCGATCTCACTCAATTGGACACCACGGGACACCACAGGACTTTTGTCGATCTCATTATGGATCTCACTTAACGGGACACCACGGTACACCTCGGGGCTCCACATCGATTCAGTACCGATCTCATTATCGATCTCATTATCGATCTCGTTCAACGGGATACCACGGGACACCTGTCGACCTCACTATCGATCTCACTATTGATCTCACTATCGATCTCACTAGCGACATGCGTTAGCGCCGGGACGCCCGGGACACCCGGGACACCGCCCGGCCCAACTGGGACACCTCCCGGCCACCGGCGGACGTGAAACGGACTTTCGCTCCTACTGACACCCAGGACACCCGGGACACCGCCCGGCCCAGTTGGGACACCTCCCGGCCACCGTCGGACGGGAAACGGGATTTCGCTCCTACTTCGGCCTAGCTACAGGAGGATCACGCGCAGCTTCGCCTCGCCCGCACGCACGACACGAACGCGAAACTGAAACCGATTTCCCGGTGGGGGGTATTCTTTTCATTGCAATCTCACCCCACAACATCCGACATGTGCGGGTCGGGCGCACGCTTCCAAGGAGGACACATCGTACTCGTATGTCCTTCTGCGTCCCATGAATCGGCATTGCGTGGGATCGCTGCTTGGACCCGAGTATTTGTATTGCTTCGCATGTGTGGCATTGCTTGACATTGCGTTGCGTTATTGGTTGTTGCGTGGCGTTGCTTGGCGTTGCACAGGACACTGGTGGCAACCCCGAGTATCGCCGAGGGCCGCTTTCGGCCCAGGGCCCTCATTCACTTGTTTCTGCCACTAACAAGGAAGAAAAATTCAGGCAACGCCTAATTGTGGAAAGAATTTGGCGCGAAAAGAATTATATACAGAGGCCTTATTCTACCATAGTGTGAAGCAGTTTTGAGCAATACAGTGCCAAGCATTGCCTGGCGTTGTTTGGCATAGCTTGGAAGTGCGTGGTATTGCTTGGTAGTGCTTGGCATCTCTTGGCGCTGGTTGGCATTTGTTGGCTTCGTTACTTACCCTTGCTCGGCATCGCTCGGTCTTGCTTTGAAGTGGTTTGTATTGTTTGACATGGTTTGGGATTGTTTGGCAGTGCTTGGCATTGCTTGATAATCAATGGCGGTGCTTGGCATCGCGTGGCATTGCCCAGCATTGCTTGGCGTTAGTTGTAGTTGTTTGGCATTGTTGTCCGTCCCTGGGCATTGCGCTTGGCACTGGTTGGTCTTTCTTGGCATTGCTTGATATTATTTGGCGTTGCGTGACATTGCTTGGCGCGGCTTTGCATT
The DNA here is from genome assembly GCA_963575745.1 of Prorocentrum cordatum. Taxonomy (NCBI): domain Eukaryota; class Dinophyceae; order Prorocentrales; family Prorocentraceae; genus Prorocentrum; species Prorocentrum cordatum. Next base: position 312,933 of record CAUYUJ010004558.1, on the reverse strand, counting down.
GGTTGGAGCTGCTTGGCATTGCTCGGCATTGTTGGGGCAGGTCGTCATCGAGATTGGCGCTGCTTTGTATGACTGGGATGCGGGCCTAGCTTAGCATTGCGAGACACGTCCCTCATTGCTTCGCAGTGTTTCGAGTTGCTTGACGCTGCTCGACATTGTTTGGCAGTTCTCGGCGCTGCTGGGCTGCCTTGCGTTCTGTGGCACTGCTTGGCTTTGCGAGGCATGGATTAGCGGCGTTGTTTGGCGTGGTTTGCCGTCCCTTGACCTTGCGTAGTGCTGCTTGGCGTTGACCGCTATTGCGCGACACTGCACGCGCAACCCGGGTGAAGGCATGTCTTCGCGTCTGTTTGGCATTGCTTGGTGTTGCTTGGCGTTGCCTGACATTGGCTGTCTTGCCCTTCCTTGCATTGCCGTGCATCGCTTTGCATTGTTTGTGGTTGCTTGGCGTTGCTTGGTATTGCTTGACATCGTTTGGGTTTGCTTGGCATTGTTTTGCGATGCGTTGCAGTGCTTTGCATTTCTCGACGTTGCTTGAATTTGCTAGGCATTTCTCGGCATTGCGTGGCATATTGTGGCGCTGCTTGACGTTGCTTTGCATTTCTCGGCATTGCACAGGCAAACCCGAGGAACGCTGGCGGGGAATGACCCCGACCCATCTGCTTCTTTCAACTACACGTACTAGCATGATCCCCATTAGGCAATATTGAACCGGAGAAGAACCCAATTGCTCGACACACCAACCGATGCAAACGCGGCAGCGGATTCTCATTAGTTTGATGTGTTGCCATTGATTGTTGTCGTGTTTCTCATGGCGTGTCGCGTGTTCATGCACGCTTTGGGTGCAGTTTGTCTCAGCCCACGTCCTTGAACCAGATTGCGATAACGACAGCAAAATACAAGTGGGAGCGTTGCGCTAGGCGACGGGGCAGTTCACTCCCTGCGGCAATTGCGACAACACCTGGGTCACCAGGCTACACGGGTGGAGTGCGCAGAAAGGCGTGTTGCTTAGCATGGCACCTCGGCAATGTACATTGCGAGTTAGATCCCGATTTCGAAGGCATGGCGCTGTGCCGCGGCCGTGGCCTGTCTTGATCGTCTTGCGGTCGGCGATCGGGATGTGGTAAGCGGTGTTCTGAAGACCGTGGATTGTAATTACGGCAATGATCATCGGCAGTCGACGTCGTAATGATTCTACAGTTATATGCAGCGACATTGTTAGACAATTGTTTCGTTAATGACGACCGTTTCAATCAGTGCAGGCCACTGAGCAGAGAGAGCGGGTAGACAGTGCTGAGGCAGGCAATGGTGCGTCGGCTGCACAACGGACCACGTTTAGTATTATCGTTTATGCCTGCAATGCGGAGAGTTCATGAGCGTAGGAATGAGATTCACGATGAAATTGCGAAGCGAAGGCGTGTATTCCAAACCATTGGTGAAACAGGACCAAATGTCGGGAGTGAATGTCTGTTACGTCAGGCACCACCAGGAGCAGTAGGCCAGTTGAGTTGCATAATTCATTCCCCAATCTGGGATGTGCCATGTGATGTGTTCGGAAATTGGAAGGGGGCAGTACGCGACAAATGATGTCAAAGAGCGTGTGTCCCAGTCCTTGCGAGTAAGCTGTGAATCACAGTCAGAAGCATAACGGCGCGACGAAAGATGTGGTGTTCGGAGGAAGCAGTTGCAATGACGTTGGTCCCCGGGATCGCCGACCTTCACTTTTGAGCCAAAAAGGTTGGCTGCATTGGCATCGCAAGAATGATGGAGAGGATGAGGATGAAAAGGATGATGACTAGGATCTAGGACGGGAAGAGCGGTTGGGAGAGTGTTGGGGCTCGTTAGAATCACCCTGGCGCCACTCGTGGCACGAGAATCACATGATTCATCGACCCAGCATTTTAGCGGCGGCTTGAATCGGCGGCGAGCGAGCGAGGGCGGGAAGTGAGAAGGATGCCTCCCCAGAAGGTTCGGAAGTCCCCCGGTCCTCTGAGAAGTTTGCTAAGCCCTCCCCGAAGACAGAACAACACGTCTCGGAAGGCGCGATGGCGTCTGAGAAATCCCGCCGCTTGCTGAGAGGGCCTTCTCCTTCTCCATTTCCCCCCCGCGCTCGCCGCCGATGGAAGGCGTGCGCCATCGCCCATGAGTGCGCGAAGGTGATCTGATAAGCTTGTTTTCCACCACCACCACCAGGAGTTGGAGGGGGAGGGGGTCCTCCTCCTCCTCCTCCTTCTCCTCCTCCTCCTCCTCCTCCTCCTCCTCCTCCTCCTCCATTAAAGAAAGGCTCAGGGACCCCCCTACTTGGGAGCCCTGTTCGCCGGCGCGTCCCCCCAGAGAGGGAGGGCACGCGAACTGGCCAGTAGTTGTTCCCCTCGCGCTGACCCGAGGGACTCGTCTTAATCAGCGAACCGCTCTTACGGGGCCACCTCGGAGCTCGCCCCCTTAAAGCTTCGGGGTATGCCCCCTGCCCGCACCAGGACAAGTATGGGGCGCGCGGCGTACTACCTTAGCGCAGGGGATTTTGCCAGACGCGCCCAAGGCACCAGTCTAGGTGTGTTGACGTTGACCCTCTAGATGCGGATGTCCTGTCCTGTCCGTCCTTGCCCTCCTCGTCCTCCTCCTTCCCCCCTCCAACGTATGCTGGTGGTGGTGGTGGAAAACAGGCCCATCACGATCGCGTCTTGCGGCCCCGGGCCGCGAGGTTGCCTCTCTTCCAAGGGGGGAGCGGCGCACGGGCACGAGGACGTGCGTTGCGTTTCGCGCTCCGCGCGGTGCGGAGCGCGACGTTGGGTGACCTGCGGTGGGTTCGCGCCGTGTCGACTGGCGGCGACGCCGCCAGCGGCGTTCAACGTTGAACGCCGTGGGCGGCCCAGAATCGTTCGATGTGGGACGATGCGGACGTTTCGGAACCGGCCGATCGTTCAATGTTGAAGGATCCCCGCGGTGTCAGGAACCATCGTCGAAGTCGGCACGGCACGAACCTGCCGCACCCAGCATCCAGTGAAGTGACATGCTCGGTTCAGGGCTGGCCAGAAGTTCGGCGGCGAGGCAGGGGGGAATTTGGCGGGATGGGTTGGAAGGCGGGGAATGTGACCAAGTGGGTTCGAATGGGAAACAGGCTTGGGGGGGGACGGACAGAGATGGAGGAACAGATGGGAGCGAGAGAGAGGAACTGAACTGCAAATCATGCTGTTCGGTCCGTTTTCGCGTTCCTTGTATTCATGTTGCATTTGCGGCCTCCCAGGACCGCGGGTATCCGCAGCAGATGGTGGCAGCGGTTCAACACACGTGCAGAATGTGCCATTATTCGGCAGCGACCTACTTTTTGACGAACGGGTTGGTGCAGGAGCGCGAGGCCGTCGGGATGAGAAGGAGGGAGAGGGAGAACACATATTTGTGTTGGCCGTTGCTCAGCGACGGCGTTTGCGCACGGGCCGTGTTTGGTAATGAAGCGCGTTGCAAGTGCAACCGTTGGAGGGATCGGCAGTGATCCCGTCTACGGCGCGAGTGGCTGTCACGTAATAGAATAACCACCCGGGAGAGCGGCACATTCAGCGAGAGCGGGACGTGAAGAGAAAAGTTGGGATCTTGGCCCGAGCGGCACAGCCGTAGGCAGTGTGCGGCGGCCACAAGCGCGGCGTATGTCAGCGAGTCGTACATATGGCCACATGGAAGTTGGGAATTGTGGTTGGGGCTAGCCTGCCCCTTCCCTCTAGCCGTGGCCGGCCTCCTTCCAGTTTGATGCCGGCAAGTTTGCTTCAACGGTCTCTGCTTGTTTAAGGTGTCCCAGCCAGGCTATCCAGCCCTAGCGGCCAGGAAGGCAGGAAACAATTGGTTGGGGGATGAAGGGGGGAAGGACGAGGAGGAGGATGCAATGGGCGAGCACTGAGCTTCACGCAGCACGGAGTTATGGTTTTCTTCTCCGTTTCCTCCTCGTTCGTCCTGTGCCTGATTGCCTGGCACCGTCACGAGACTCCTGTGACTCAATTTCCCACTCCTCCTGCTCCCCCTCCTCCTCGCCCCTCCTTGTTTTTCTTCTCCTCCTCCTCGTCCTCATTCTCCTCCTGCTTCTTCTCCCCCTCCTCCTCCTCCTGCTCCACCTCTCCCTGTTCCTCCTCCTCCTTTTCCTCCTCCTCCTCCGTAGCCATTTTGGCTCAAAGCCAGCTGGCTTGCGGGAGGCCCTCGCGTTGCGCGCCCTGGCACGCTCGGGCGCGCAAGTGGCCATGTCGGGCGACGGCGGCGGCGGCGGCCGGGCTTGGGCGGCCGCGAGCGCGCGGTCCTTGGCCAGGCGCCTCCGCAGGGAGCGCCGCGAGGAGTGGGGCTCCTGTCGCGCCGATGCCGTGGCGCGGCGGGCGCAGGCTCTTCGCGTGGCGCTGGACGCGCACTGGCGTATCGGGGACATGCTCGGCTGCCACTTCCCGTCCTTCGGTGAATAACTGGCGGCCGCCCGTCTCCTGGGCTGCCCAGGCGCGGTGGTGCAACAGGCGGAGGAGGCGATGGCGCTGGGCAGCCAGGCGAGGCACGCGCCACCACCCAGGGCGGCTGGCGGGGCCCTGCCGCAGGCGTTCGGCGTGCAGGCCAGCGACCTCGAGGTTCAGCTGAAGGTGCGGGCCTTCCCACTGCGGGGACAGGCCGCGCCTGTCACGCCCGCCAGCCGCGGCACGGTCGACGTCCTGCTGGAGCAGCTGGGCGGGGGAGACCGCGTGCAGGCGGACGGGTACAAGGCCGACTCCCAGAATCACATGTTGAAGGTGAAGGTACAGGAGGAGCCAAAGGTCGTCGCAGAGTGCTGCCACGACGACGATTCGGTGAAAGAGGCGCCGCTGCAGATGAGCGTTGGGTTGGCCTACCAGGTGGTGGCGCCCCAGAAGCCGGTCGAGATCTGCGTGGCGGTGTAATGCAATTTGGTGGAATACCAGCAGTGGGCCGAGTCCTCGCTCGGCCACCCTGGTGTTCGGCGCGGGCGGGTGGCGCAGTCGCGCGTGCAGAGGAGGGCGCAGTTGCTCCCCGTCGGCGTGGGGAGCTTCGACAAGGAGGGGTCGCACTCGGAGTCGGAGGATTCCGAGACGGTGGAGGAAGAGGAGGAGGAGTCGGAGGCCGAGAAGATCTTCAACACGGCGTTCAGGGGCGGCGTAGAGATGGCGGAAGGCGCCCGGCACATCGAGGCCGTCCGGTTCGACCTCGTGCTCGTGGGCGGCTTCATCAAGTCGTGGAGGTTCCAGCAGTTCTACTTCGTGGACGGCGAGAGGAACCGCCGCGTGGGCGGCGGCGCAGGCCCGACGGCTACGGCAAGCAGGTCGCGTTCGACCTCGCGGTTGGGGGCCCTGATTACGCCGCTGGAGGCGCAGGGCCCCCGTGGTCGGGGGTCTTGAGTTCGCCGCTGGAGGCGCAGGGCCCCCGCGCCCGCGCGGGGCGCGCGGGCGGCCGGGGCCGCGCGGGTCGACTCGCGCCCCAGATCTGCGGCCATCATCCTCCTCCTCGCCCTCCTCCTCCTGCCACCCCTCCTCATCGCCCCTCCTTGTTTTTCCCCTCCTGCTCCTCCTCCTCCCCCTCCTCCTCCTCCCCGCCCTCCTGCCCCTGCTCCTGCCCCTGCCCTTGCCCCTCCTGCCCCCCCCCACGCGCGCCCCCATCCTATCCCCCCCCCCCCCCCCCCCCCCCAACCTCTCCGAGCGGCAGCAGAAGGGCAGCCGCAACAGCGCTCCCCAAGCGGAGTCCAAAGGGACAAGCAAGGGCAAGTCTCATCCCGCCGAGAGCGACAAGGGCTGGGGCAAGGCCAGCGGCAAAGGCACGCACGACGGCGCGCGGGGCTCGGAGAAGCCGCGCGCGCCGAAGCGCAGCGCGACGACTGAGGCGAGAGCACCGTCGCGCGCCCGGCCGCGCGCGCTCGCGCGCGGGCAGCGCGCCAATGCACGTCGGCGCGCGAGAGCGCGGGCACACCCGCGCCGAATTTGCCAGAGGACAGGCCTCTTTCTGCTTCACAGGCGAGGCGCGCATCGGACGCACGCGCGCACTGCGCGCATCGGGCGCGCGCGCGCAGGCGCCGGCGACAGCGAGGGCTTCTGGGGCGGAGCGCCCGATGGAATGCCGGAGCGCGCCAGCGCCAGAGGGGCTTTTCACTGCCAGCAGTATCGCGGCGGGCACGGGGTCCACGCGTTTCGTGGAATTGGCGCCCCGAGGCGACGCAAGCGGCCGCGTCGTTCCGCGCCCGGCGAGCGCCAGCGCTGCGGCCTCGCAGGAGGGAGATAAGGCGAAGTTCGATATTGCGACCACTGCTGCGCCCAAGGGCACGGAGTGGTTTCGAGACGACGCGCCCCGGCACGACGATCTCCGCGCCTGCGTCGACTTGGCAAATATGCGCAGCTGCCAGCGGGCGCAGCGGCCACGTCTCGCGCGCGCCGCCCCGCGTGCGCCGCAGATCTTCGACGGAGGGGGGGGCTGCGAGCGATCGCGACCATAGTGGTGCGGCGCCGCGAATCGCGACGGTCGGGGGCCCAGCAGGCCTGGCTGGCCAGCGTGGGCGTTGCAGCCAGAACCGCGCTCGCCGAAGTTGACTGCCCGACCGTCGGCGCCGCCGCGGCCGAAATTAACTGGGCCGACGACGTTGAGCGCCTATTCCAAGAAGGGGCGCCGTTCGTGGGCCCGCTGCCCGCCCCCGGCGTCGCCGAGCGCCGCGCCGCGCGCGATGGGCGCGTGCCCGTCAGCGATCTAATGGGCCGAGCGGAAGCGCAGAATGCGGCGACCATTGCAAGCTTCCGCGACGACGCCCACGCTGCCGAATGGCATGCCGGGGCGGTGGCAGGCGCCGCATTTGGGCGCATGACAACACCAGTGCCAGTGGACGATTTGGCACTACACAATAAGACTTCGGCGCCTCGCTTCTCAGTGGAGCAAGGGCACAAGTCAGACAGCCCCCCAGAGGCCACCGCGCCGCGCGACCTGGCGCCGGCCGCGACCGCGCGCCGCAGCGCAGGAGCGAGGCGTCGATGAGCACTCTCGCGCACAAGTAGACGGCGCCACCAGCGCTTGCCTTGGCACGAGCCTTTCACGAGGAGGCGCCGCGTGCGCGACCGAGCGCGCAGCGACGAGCCAACCCCGCTTGCGCGCGCAGATTTCGGTTGAGCACGAATTTTGGAAGGCGGGCGTGGACTCGGCCTTCAGACGGGGGCCGATCCAGCCCGGGCACAGCGCGTTCGCTTGGGTGACGTACCGCCTGCACGGGCGTGTCATGGCCGCCCAGCACGTCGCGCTGCCATTCGGGGGTCTGGCCTGCGCGCGCGGCCGGGAGCGCGCGGGCTCGTCCCTGGCGGCCGCGGCGCGCGGGCTGCTGCGACTCCCGGCGCGGCGTTGCGTTGACGATTCTTTTTCGGTCCAGAGGATGGGTCTCGCGGAGCACGCCGACCAGTGCTTCGCGAGGCTAGTGCACGCCCTCCTCGTGCCATGCGCCGTGCAGGACCGCGGGATGGCGTCGGGCCCGTCAATCGTGATTCTCGTCGGGGCTCAGCTGCAGGGCATCGCGGATCTGCAGCTCCTACCAGCGCCGCTCCTGGTGGAGCTCGTTCGTTTGTGCGCTGCGGGACCTTCGCTCGCGTGCAACGGGGAAGCGAGGAGTCGTTATCCGGCGCGCCTGCTGGCCCCAGCGTCTGTGCTCGAAACAACTCTGGCGCGGCCAGGGCCGCCCTCGCCGCCCACGCCCTGGGGCCCGCGTCGCAATGCGCAGAGGATTAGGCGCCCCATGCCGTCGCAGGGAGAGCGGCGCGAATGGGCGGAACAGGCCCGATTAGAAGTCCTGGTCAGCACGTTGCCGTTCACCCGCCAGCCCCTGAAGAGCGGAGTGCGATGCTGGCTCCACTTCGCTATGGACGTGCTCGGACGAGAACGGCAGCTCGCGCCGCCGCCCAGCGAGGCGCGCCATTCCACGCGGCCCCCACGCGCGGCCCGCAGTCTCGCAAGACAGCGGCGCGCGCCCAGGGCGATGCATTGAGCTGGTCGGCCACGTTCTTGCGCGGGCACGTTCCGGAATTATTGCGGGCACGTTCAGACGGCGCGCGAAGTGCTGCGACTGGACGCGAGCGCCTTCGGCAACAGACGGCTGCTCAGGCGTCGGCTGCCCGCGCCACCGCGCGCGCGCGCCCGCTCGTCGCGCGCCCAGGAAGGCGACGGCAGTCATCGTGCGACGCGGCGGGCACGCGCCGCGTGAACCGCGACTCGTTCGCGACAATATGATCGCGCAATTGTTGGACTTTTCCGATCGCAGCGAGAGGAAAAGGCGGGGCCGCCGCGCGGCATTAGCTATCTACCCCAGCGGTGGCGCAGGCGGCATCCACCATGTTTCTCGTTGCGCACATATTTCTGCTTCGCTTGCCGCCCGAGCGCCCACCGATCTGGCGGCGCGGCAACGCGCTGTCGCTCATCGCAGCGCGCCTGCGCAAGGGCACCAACCCGCGCGTGAAGCGCTCTAGGCGGAGCTGGCCGTCTCGGCCGACGAGGCGCTCCTCTGGTTGCCCCAGCGAAAGAATAAGGCGCGCGCGTCGCTGCTCCGGCAGCGGCGCTGGCGCAGCGCGCATGCCGCGACGTGCGCAGTGCACGCGCTGCCGCAGCTGCTGCGCGATACAGCCAGCGGCACTCACCCGTTCGCGCAATTCTCAAGGTCGGATGCCCGGCGTATCCTTCGGCCCCTATTGTCCAGCATAGGGGTGGGTGGTGCCCGCCTGTCCGGCGCGCGCGACATGCGAAGGTCGCGACCCGCGACCGCCCGCGCGGCGCGGCGCGCCCACCCTGCGCCCGTCTCGCGCGGACGAGGGGGCACGCCGACGACATCGATCGCGCGGGCGCAACTATTGCCGCAACCCAGGAACGAGGAGGCTGGTCTTCTGACGCCTATCTCGCCTACGTCGACCGCTGTCGGGTCGAGAGCGAGAGGGCAGCGGTCGGACAGCTCCGGCAGCAGCTCGGGTTCATGGAGTCGCGCCACCTTCTCGGAGCGCGCCCGAGCGCCGCGCGCCGCGCGCGCAACGGGCGGGCGGCGCGCGGCGCTGGTCGCATCGTGTCATTGGGTCGTGCTGCGACCAGCACCGAGGCCCCCCACGGCGCCCACGCCCTCTCGGCGCGGCGCCCGCGCCACGCGGCGCGTCGCAGGCTTCGGCGCGCGCCCAGCGCCGCGGTCGCTTGCGCAACCCAGCTACGGGTGAGCAGGGTGCTCAGCGAAGTTGCGTGCAATGAACGGACTCGGCCCTGCGCCCAATCGCGCGCACTCGCTGGCCCCATGGAAGCGCGGCGGACGCGGGCGCGCGCAGTCGCCGCGCCGCCGCACGGCTTGCGCGCGTCGCGGCGCGCCGCAGGCGTTGGCCCAGCTCCGCGCGCGCCCCGCGCGCGGCAGTTGCCCGCCGCGACGGCGGACGGTTCGCGGGCACGTTTGGGCATCCAGGACCCGAGGCGCGCACCCCGCGCTCGGGATTCGACGCGCCCGAGCCCGCTCCGTTTCTCGCCCGTGGGTCGTGCTGCGACCAGCGCCGAGGCCCCCCGCGGCGCTTGCGCCCTCTCGGCGCGGCGCCCGCGCCACGCCACGTGGCGTGACGATGCTGTGGTTGCTTGCGCAACCCAGCTACGGGTGAGCGGGGTGTTCGGCGAATTTGTGTCCCCCTTCCTCCTCCTCATCATCGTCGTCGTCCTCCTCCTCCTCCCCCCCCTCCTCCCCTTCCCCCCCCTCCTCCTCCTTTTTCCTCCTCCTCTTCAATCACTCACGCATGGCGGTTGAAGCGTGCTCCCGAGGCCATGCGCGCCTTTTCCTGCCCCCTCCCCCGCAGCGGGGGAGGAGGGGCGCATCAGGGAAAAAGGTTAGATCAATCATATATATTGCAGCAGGACGAGCACACAGGAGAGGAAGTAGAGGAGTGCACCGAATGAGGCGAGAAAGAAAGACGGCCGCTTACCTGCCGTGGACATCATCCCTCCGATCCACCCCCCCTTCCTGCGAACTGGAACGGCCCCTCTTTGAAGCACGCGTAGTCGTGGTAGGCCTTTGGAGAGGGAATATGTGAAATAGAAGTAGATGGGCGCCAAGTCGTACAGTCCCCATGCGGCGGGTGATGCACACAGGTCTGCGATGGTGGTAGCAAGTGGAGTAGTGTCGCCGCCGTAGGAGTGGGAACAAACGTGCTATGTACCAAAATTATGACGTTTTGGAGTCGTCAGTCGGCACGCTCCCGTCGGGGCACGTGGGGTTGGGAGGAGTGGGGATACCGTCGTGGGTCCTCATTGTCACGAGGTGGCGGTACGGGAGACCTGTGGTCGGGGTCGGGCGCGTGGGCACTTCGCGCGGCGTTGCACAGGGACGAGGATGACCATCGCCAGTACTTAAGAGCGTAGTTTGGTGACGTAGGCGTTGAGCTTGTCGAGGAAGTCGTGGGACATGTTGTTGGCCACGTACATGTCCGTCTGAATTGTCACGGCCGTGTTGTAGCTGACTTGCGGGCCCCTTGCCAGTGTGACAAGCGTGTAGAGCTTGTCGAGGATGTCGTGGCGGTTGGAGCGGTAGTCGGCGATGGCGTCTGCGATCAAAGTTTTTTGTTCTGCTTCGCGTGTTGTTGGATTGGGTGATGGTGCCGCGCGCCTAGAGTTCGTCGTTGATGTTGAGGACCTGTAGAGGATCGTGACTTCGTCGCCCTCGTTGACGCTGATGGTGCCGTGGGCGATGGAGTCTTCGAGTTTTGTGTAGTAAGGGTATCGTATGGTTGCGTTCATGGGGAAAGTGAATGTATCTGGGTTTACCGTCTCCTGGGTGATAGTTGTAATTGGGAACCCGCTGGTGGGATTCTGGGGTTCCAAGTGTATGGGGGGTGGATGGTTGATGGTGGGGTTGGGCGTCGTGGTATTGGGTGTCGGGTCAGTCGAGGCGGTTGAAGTGGTGGCCTATGCTGGTCGCCGGCTGGGGACGTTTCCAATTCGGCGTGCTGAGTAGCGAAGTCGGGTTTTCTTTTGCGCTTGAGCCACGGGATTCTCCTTGATAGTCGGCATTATAAGTGGGGTTTTGTATATGGCGGCGGGTTTTGGGACTGGATTGGGTGCGTTCGGAGAAGGGGTGGCGTAGCGTGGGTGGCAAGTAGCGGGCGTTGGGGTTGTTGCTGGCGTTGTGGTGGAACTGCGAGTACTGCCGCTGTCAGTAGACGTGGTCGTGTACGTGTATGTGGATGTGGCGTCGGTCGCAGGAGTCGATGTTGGCTGTGTCGTCTGAGCAGTTTCGTCCTGCGGTGTCCTGCCTCGTCCTCCTCCTCCTCCTCCTCCTCCTCCTCCTCCTCCTCGTCCTCCTCCTCCTCCTCCTCCACCTCCCCCTCCTCCCCCCTCCCCGCTCCTCCCCCTTTGCCACCTGCCACCCCTCCCCTGTGCCCCTTCTGCCCCCAAGCCGCAGCCGCCCGCCCCCAGGCACTGGAGAACTTCGTCCCTGCCGCCGCCTGGCCCAGGGCCCCGCTGCGCCCCGCCGAGCAGCGGCCCGCGCCGGCAGCGTGGCCGCCGTCGGGGCCGCCGACGAGCGCCCCGTCGGCTGCCCAGCCCGCGGCGCCGCCCTCCGCCCCCGCCGGCGCGCCGGCGCCGGGCGCGGCGGCCTGGGCGAGCGGCGCTCCGCCGGCGGCCTTCGGGGGGAGCCGGAGATCCAAGGCATTGAGAAAATCTAGAGGCGCAGGCTTCTCGCAGATGTCGGCCCCGGGGGGCCCTCGCCGGGCCTCAACGCACTGAAGAAATCAAGACGTAGGTTTTTCGCTGATTTCGGCCCCTGGGGGCCCTCGCCGGGCCGCAGGACCGGCAAACAACGATTCGGGACGAGGAACCGGCCCTGGGGAATGGGTCGAGACTTCCGGGGGCCCCGCGTGGACAAAAAACACGACATCGGATCTCTGGGAAGAGGGCGCACCGTGCTCTTGTGCCCGGATTTTGCGGTGGGCGAGCGGGCGGGCGGCAGCGCGGCCTGGCTGAAGGAAGGCGCACGGAGTCCGAGACACGGCCCCCTCGTCTTCGGTTCTCTGGGTTTCCTAGCTGCGGGGCCCTCGTCGCCACGGCCGAGCCCCCCTCCTCCTCCTCCTCCTCCTCCTCCTCCTCCCCCTCCTCCTCCTCCTCCTCCTCCTCCTCCTCCTCCTCCTCCTCCTCCTCCTCCTCCTCCTGTTCTCCTCCTCCTCCTCCTTCTGTTCTCCTCCTCCTCCTCCTCCTCCTCCTCCCCTCCTCCTCCTCCCCCTCCCCCTCCCCCTCCCCCGCCCTCCTCCTCCTCCTCCTCCTCCTCCTCCTCCTCCTCCTCCTCCTCCTCCTCCTCCTCCTCCTCCTCCCCTCCCCCTCCCCCCTCCCCCTCCCCTCCTCAGCCCCTCCTCCTCCTCCCCTCCTCCTCCTCCTCCTCCTCCTCCTCCTCCTCCTCCCCTCCTCCTCCTCCTCCTCCTCCCCTCCTCCCCCTCCTCCTCCTCCTCCTCCTCCTCCTCCTCCTCCTCCTCCTCCTCCTCCTCCTCCTCCTCCTCCTCCTCCTCCTCCTCCTCCTCCTCCTCCTCCTCCCCCTCCTCCTCCTGCCGGGTGCGCGGCGGCCCCGCGGGGGCGCGGCGCGCGCGCTCGGAGGTCTCAGGATGTGGGCTCCGTGGCGGGCGCTCTCTGGCCATGCCGCTCTCGAGACGAGCTG
>CAUYUJ010004558.1:270290-290290 GCA_963575745.1 Prorocentrum cordatum | reverse complement strand
TTCCTTGCGCCACTTGACCGACTCCACCCGCTCCTGGCGATGCAGTCTCGAGCGGGGTTGGCACTCGCAAGTCCGCCGGCCGCGGCCCCCCCGACCGACGGCGGTCAGTCTCCGCGGGCTCGGGGGGGGCAGCTGAGCGCAAGGCGCGCCGACGGGCCGACTGACGCAGCCGGCAGAACGGCCGGAGACCGCTGCGGGGCGAGAGTCAGCGGCGCCGCGAGGGGCACTCACTAACGGGCACTATGGAAAATTGCCGAAGGGTGATATTTTAGGCCTCTTTCTGGCAATGCGGCGTCGCCCACATCGGGAAGGGTCGGGTTCGCTTGGTCACTGGCCAAAGTGCCCGTTAGTGGAGTCCCCGTTCGAGGGCGCGGAGGGAAGCTGCGCGGGCCGATCCTTCGCAGGCGTGGCCATCGCCCGCGCGGCCTTTTCAGGAGTGGCGCGCGTTCTGGCGGGGGGGGGTGCGTCGGCGCCCCCGACGCCGCCCTCGTGCGCTCGCAGGGCTCTTGCTGGCGGCAGACCGTCGCCGCCGTCCTCCGACCCGGCGAATGAGCAGAAGTGTCTCGAGGAAGCCCGCCAGAGAGTGGGTCCAGCAAGTGCCTCGCCAAGCGATGCCGTTTTACGTCGTCGCGCTCTCCTCGACGCCCCAGCTCGTTGCACCTGGCGAGCAGCCGGGCCACCAGTTCGTAGGCCGCCGGCGGTGCGAATGCAACGCGGACAGCGCCATCGCGCCAGAGCGGCTGCGCAAGCCGGACAGACGTGCTTCGCCGCCCATCTGAACCAATGCTGCCTTCGACGTCGAGCACGGGGGTGACGACTCGTCCGCAGCAGTTTTTGGTTTTGGGCGGCGTGGCTGGAGCGCCCGCGCGACAACCAAATGCGGCCTTCCATTGAGGGCCCTGGCGCGCCCACGCGACAACCGCGGCGCTCCGCGGCGAGTTCAACAAACGTGGCCCCGCATGCTGGAAACGCGCCCCGCGACCCTGAGACGTCGGACGCAACGAGCGCCCCCGACGATGGAACTTCGCGCGTGAGCTCGGGGGGGGAAAAACGGACGATAGGCGGCCCCCTGCGAACCCCCTTGCGGCGCGGACACGGCGACGCGCCTGCCGCGCACCCGCGACCCCGAGACGGGTAGAGACTTCGGTCAGGGACCACCCCTCGCGCGCCCCTCGCCCCGCCCGCGACGCCCGCGCCGCGCCTACTTGGGGGGCCTTCCTGCCCGCGTGGGATCTGCGCTCCCGCGCGCGCCCCCCTCCATTCCTCTTTCCCACCTTCGCTCGCGCGCGGACCATGCGCGAACGAACGCGCTGTCTGGCGCAGCGCGACCCCCGCATGAGACACGCGCGTGCAAACGCGCGCGCATGGCACACGCACGCGAGACACACAGACGCGGACCGCACCCGCACAGCACACATACAGCAACACGCATACACTCAGCGCGGGGTTTTCTTCACACAGCAGGGGGCGCGCAAAGACGGGGCCCCTCACCGCTGTCTCCTATCCGTCGCAGGGTCGCGGGGCGCGGCAGGCGCGGCATTTCCTCCACGCCGCAGAGGGCGCGTCAAGGGTGGTCCCCACTCTGGCCCCTATCCGTCTTAGGGTCGCGGGGCGCGGCAGGCGCGGCAGTTTCTCCATGCCGCGGGAGGGGCGCAGAGGGTGGCCCCTCACCGCGGTCTCTGTCTGTCTCAGGGCCGCGGGGCATGGCAGGCGTGGCATATATTCCACGCTGCGCGGGATGCGCAGGGGGTGGTATGGTTGGTTGTCCTGGCTGCCTCGTGGTCTGGTCGATCTGCTTGATTGGCCTGGCTGCCTCGTGCGTCTTGGAACGATATTTGGGCGTTTTTGGCTGGGCTGGGTGGTCCAGTTGATCTGGTGGATCTGGTTGATTGGCCTGGCTACCTCGCGCGTCTTGGAATGATCACTGGGCGATTCTGGCTGGTCTGGTTGGTCTGGTTTGTTGCCCTGGCTGGCTCGTCCACTTCGAACACGCAACGGTTGCATAACGAAGGACGCCGCAAGATTTGAAATAATTCGGTGGAGTTCCTCGGTAGCGCATTGTCGTTTCTGACGGGCACTGGGGCCTCAAGATCGCGCCGAAGAGGCCCCCCCGGGAGGCCCAAAAACGCCCCCAAGAGGCCCCGAGACGGCTTCGAAAAAACACACGAACCCACGAAGCCCATGAACAACCTTCAGAGATTGTAGTGGCCTCCGGCCAGTGCCGCCGATCCAGGGCGCTTCCGTTGCTGCGGGAAGCGCACGCACGGTGGCGGTCATGACCGGCGACGACGGCGAGCGGTGAGGATGATGATGATGATGATGATGATGATGACGACGATGATGATGATGATGATGATGATGATGATGAGGAGGAGGAGGAGGAGGAGGATTAGGAATGGAGGCAACGGAGTTGGATGAGGAGGAGAAGGAGGCGGAGGAGGAGGAGGAGGATCATGATGAAGTGGAGAGGGGCGGGGGCGGGGAGGGGCAGGAGTAGCAGGACGCTGAAGATGAGGAAAAGCAGGAGGAAACGGGAAGTGGAAGAGGGGGAGGGGGAGAAGGAGGAGCATGACGAGGACGGAGGATTTTCGGCGGCTGTTGGAGATGATCGGCAGTTGTTGGAAAGCCTCTTTGGGGCCAAGTGTTGGCCCTCTTCGGGATGACACTTCGCCGATTTGGCGCGCTCTCTGACAAGCTCTGTTGTGCTAGAGCTGTTTGCGTCGTAGTTTGTTTGTGGAGCCTTGCGCGTCACCGGTTTCAGCTGGGAGCCATTTTGGGGTCACTGGGGCCTTTGCGCTGTCCTTTGCGGGCCCTTGTGAGGTCATGGATGCGAAGGACACGGAAAACGGGAGAAGACGGGAAAGCGTGAAACATTTTTTTGTATTGCAACGTTTGCGTTCAGGCGCAAGCGTTGTGGAAGCATTGGGGCCGGGTTTGGGTTTTTCGGGGGGAGTTTTGGGCCGTCTTTCGGTACTTCTTCCGCCGTCTTGGTACCCTGTCAGACGCCTCTTGGGCCCGTCCTGGGGCCCTCTTGAGCCTTTCCGGGGGCCTCCTGGGCCACTTTTGACCCTTTAAGCCGCCGTCTTGGAGCCCTCTTGGCGGCTTCTTGGGCCGTTTTGGGGCTCTCCTTGGGCGTCTGCGACGCTATGAAAGCCCAAGAGGCGAATATGCTAAAATTGCACGTTTTCCTTTTTAGGGATGGGACATTGGTTGTTTTTTTTGTTTTCTTTGGGGAGCCTTCTCAGGGCTTCTGAGGGCATCCAGGAGGATTATGGAACCGTTTTGGGGACATTTCGGGCGTCTTGTAACGATCGTTCGGCGATTCGGGGCCCTCTTGGCCCATGTGGGGGCGAGGGGGCCGTCCTGGAGTGATCTACAGCTCCGATTCCGCCCCAGGAATTATATCGACCATCCCCCCTACCCCGGCAGAGCCACCCCGGAACCCACCCCCCAGTAGAGTGAAGCTCAGGAATTGAGCCGGCGGGTGTTTGACGGCCCGCGGGGGCCCCAACAAGAGACGCTCAAGACAGACCCAGAGGACCCTAGGACACCCAAAAAGACGCCTCCGAGAGGCAAAAAATTATCCTGGCGAAAGACCCAACCATAAGCAATTGTTGGTAACGCGTTGTGGGTGCCGCTTTCGGTGGGGCTCCATATGGGGCCACGAAGCGCTGCCTTGGATGGGGGAACCGCATGCGGACTGCGCCACCGGGGCGGGCCTTCGGTGGAGCTCCCTATGGGGCTACGAAACGCTGCCCTGGGTGGGGGAACCGCATGCGAACTGCGCCACTGGGGCCTTCGGTGGAGCTCCCTATGGTGCCACGAAACGCTGCCCTGGGTGGGGGAAGCGCATGCGAACTGCGCCACGGGGGCTTTCGGTGGAGCTCCCCATGGGGCCACGAAACGCTGCCCTGGGTGGGGGAACCGCATGCGAAGCCACTGGGGCCTCCGGTGGAGCTCCCTATGGGGCCACGGGGGAACGCTGCCCTGGGTGGGGGAACCGCATGCGAACACCCCCACTGGGGCCTTCGGTGGAGCTCCCTATGGGGCTACGAAACGCTGCCCTGGGTGGGGGAACCGCATGCGAACACCCCCACTGGGGCCTTCGGTGGAGCTCCCTATGGGGCCACGAAACGCTGCCCTGGGTGGGGGAACCGCATGCGAACACCCCCACTGGGGCCTTCGGTGGAGCTCCCTATGGGGCCACGAAACGCTGCCCTGGGTGGGGGAACCGCATGCGAACACCCCCACTGGGGCCTTCGGTGGAGCTCCCTATGGGGCCACGAAACGCTGCCCTGGGTGGGGGAACCGCATGCGAACACCCCCACTGGGGCCTTCGGTGGAGCTCCCTATGGGGCTACGAAACGCTGCCCTGGGTGGGGGAACCGCATGCGAACACCCCCACTGGGGCCTTCGGTGGAGCTCCCTATGGGGCCACGAAACGCTGCCCTGGGTGGGGGAACCGCATGCGAACACCCCCACTGGGGCCTTCGGTGGAGCTCCCTATGGGGCCACGAAACGCTGCCCTGGGTGGGGGAACCGCATGCGAACACCCCCACTGGGGCCTTCGGTGGAGCTCCCTATGGGGCTACGAAACGCTGCCCTGGGTGGGGGAACCGCATGCGAACACCCCCACTGGGGCCTTCGGTGGAGCTCCCTATGGGGCCACGAAACGCTGCCCTGGGTGGGGGAACCGCATGCGAACACCCCCACTGGGGCCTTCGGTGGAGCTCCCTATGGGGCTACGAAACGCTGCCCTGGGTGGGGGAACCGCATGCGAACACCCCCACTGGGGCCTTCGGTGGAGCTCCCTATGGGGCCACGAAACGCTGCCCTGGGTGGGGGAACCGCATGCGAACACCCCCACTGGGGCCTTCGGTGGAGCTCCCTATGGGGCCACGAAACGCTGCCCTGGGTGGGGGAACCGCATGCGAACACCCCCACTGGGGCCTTCGGTGGAGCTCCCTATGGGGCTACGAAACGCTGCCCTGGGTGGGGGAACCGCATGCGAACACCCCCACGAGGGGGAGGAGGAGAGGAAGGAGGGGAACGCGGGGCACCGTCTCTTCAAAACGAGGACCCAACACCACAGGATGGTTGGGAAATATACAAACGCCGTAGGAGGATCAATGCATTTTGTTTTCTCCCCTTTTCGCTTCCGATGGGCCACTGAGGCATCCAGATCACTCGACAGAGGCCCCCGTGGAGGCCCCAACACGGCCCCAAAACATTGCCACAAGGCCCGAAAACAGCTTGGCAGGAGGCCCGCCCCTCCAAAGAGTGCCCTCTCCAAGACGGCTTCCAGGGGTTTCAGATGGCCCAAGAAAGCCTGAGAACCCTTCAGAAGAGAGAGGGAGGAGGGAGGAGGGAGGAGGGAGGAGGGAGGAGGGAGGCGGAGGAGGAGGAGGAGGAGGAGGAGGTAGAGGAGGTGGAGGAGGATGCCGAACACCTTCAACAACCTAAGGAACATGAATTCATCTTGCTTGCTCGCCTTTTCGCATCTGGTGGGCTACTGGGGCCTCCAGGTCGCTCCCAAAAGGTCCCAGGGCGCTTTCAAAAAGTGCCCCAGGGCCCGAAGAAAGGGCCTCAAGACGCCCCCGACGTGGGCCTAACATCGCTTCCGAGAGGGGTCGGACAGCCGTCCAGGCGGCCCAGGACGCCCCCGAGTCGCTTCCGAGATGGCCTCCATGAGTCTCAGACGGCTGCAGGAGAGGCTCCGGACGCTTGACCGCCTGTCGCGGCCATCCCCAAGAACTCCCGGAGGCTCTCTTGGGAAGCCGTCTGCAGTTCCTGAGTCCTCTTGGAACTCCCTCGGGCCCTCGCGAGGACCTCGGGAGCCTTGCTGCGCTCCCTCATGAAACTTCCTTGGGCCATCTTGGGGCTTTCCTTGGGTCCCTTTGTTCGCTCTGTGTACGGCCCTCTGAGAATTCGAAAGGGGTCGCTCTTGGGACCCGTTTGGCCCTTCCTTCGAGCTCCATTTGACGCAATGTTGCGGCCATGCTGGATCTTCTTAGGGCGCCTCGCTCTTGAGATCTCTGAGTTCCCACACTCCCTCGGGCTCGTTCGGGCCATTATTTTGAATTACCTGGCACTGTATCAGTGTGTTCCTTGACTTGTGTCACATGTCACATGCGTAGTTATTCGTACTACTTCGTGACATCATCGTCCTTTGGTCCACGTTGTTGTACTTTGCATTGACCTCTACTGCACGGCATTGCCAAACATACGCGTTCCGCATGTATGCTTGCAATGCTTTGCTTTACATTGGGCCATACATCTGGTTTCCGTGGAGATGCGTTGCGTTTCATTGCCTTTGCATTCGCTGTACTTCAGCATTGGGTACCGAAATGATTCCTGGCTCAGTACTTCACTGGCGCCGTGAGCTTGTCAAGACCTAGGCTGGCTAAAACCTACGCGCGCAGAGCGCGCGTGGTTTTGGTACTGCAGTGTGCTTGTGCTACATGTTCGCGTCGGACGTGCACTTCCAACATTAACACCCAGTATTATTATGCCCTGCAGTGCCCCATGCTTCCCCAGGCCCAGCCCGCGCCGCCGCCTCCGAGGGCTCCGCCGCCACCGCCGCCACCGCCGCCGGGGGGCGCCCAGCCGCAGAGTGCCCTGCCGCACGCGCCGACGCCAGGGCCACCGGCCGGGCACCCGGCGCCGGCCCAGTGGGGCTCCCCCGTCGCTCCGCCCGCGGCGGCGGCGGCGGCAGGGCGGGGCGGCGGCGCGGAGCCGCCGGCTGGGCCGCTCGCAGCGGCGGCGCCGTCGACGGCAGGGCGGGGCGGCAGCGGGGCCTTTCCGGGCGCCGCGCCAGCGCCTCCAGCTCAGCAGCCGCCGGACGCCCTGGCAGCGCCGCCGCCTTCCCACCCGCCTCCAGGCGCCCAGCCGCACGGTGCCCAGCCGCGCGGTGCCCAGCCGCTCGCGGCGGCGCCACCGGCCGAGCAGCCGGCCGCCGGCGTCGGCACGGGGTGGGGCGCGCGCGGCCCGGCCAGGCAGCAGCCGGGCGCCCAACCGCCGCCCGCGCCAGGTGGCTACGCCCAGGCAGCGCCGACGAAACCCAGCAAGGTCTTCAAGGCTTGCGCGGCGCCATTAAAGAGACCCGTCCCGAGGCCCTGCAGGGGGTGGTTCGTCATTTCGCTTCCCGGGGCTCTTCACAGGCACTCGGACCGTCGGAGTGCATCCAGGATGCAGAAATGTGAATGTAGGGGGAGCCCAAGTGTCGAGGGCCCGTTCCCTCAAGACCCCCTCACCTCGCTCTTCTCGAAGGCCGCCGACGGCATCGAGAAGTCTCAGGCATCGAGAGTCTCCTCAGAGAACACGCTTGGGGTTCGCCTCATGCTTCATTCAAGCGATCGCAAACATGGATCAAGAGGGCGTGGATTAGCGACGTGTCCCGCTTCCATGGGAAATCGCTGATTTCCGGGGCCGAACGAGGCGGCACCGGCCGCATTTTGGAGAGGGCATCTCCCCCGATCCATGTTTGCGCGCCCCTGGTTCATGTTCTGGACTTCCAGGCAGTCGCCGACGCAGATTGCCTGGAGCCTTGCTTGGACCTGTTCGCAGCGAGGTCTCGACCCATTCCTTGGCACCAGCCCTTCATCCTGGGTCGTTCTTGAGTGCTCGGGGCCGGGCGGGCCCGGCCAAATTGTTTTGTCGGCGGCGAGGCAGAGGCAGTCCTAATAGGACGAATTTGTACCACCACTACCATAGGCAGGAGAGGAAGGAGGGGCAGGAGGAGGAGGAGGAGGAGGAGGAGGAGGAGGAGAAAATGAGGACCGCCCCAACCTCCCTTCTCCCCCGTCCTACATATAGTAGTGGTGGTGGTGGAAAATGGGATCATCAAGTCCGCTCCAGCGTGTGGCTATCCGGGGCAACCGAAAGGCGAACTGTCCGGCGTGCACGAGGAGGGAACGAAGACGAGGGCGGCCGCACGAGGGGAGCGGGCCCGGTCAGACGCGACGCCGAGTCGAAACGGTTTCTCGGCTGGTGCCCACGACGCGGAGGGGCTCGATGGGGGACTAAGCTGTGGAGCCAGACGAGCCCCCACCGTCCCCGCACCTCGGGAGGCGGCGCCGCCGGGCTTCGACAAGTGGCTCAAGTCCCAGGCTCCCGCGCCGTGCTCGCCAGAGCCCGCGGACCGGGCTGGGGCACCGCTGGTGCCCCTGCGGCCACAGAGGCCCTCCTCCCGGGGGCTCCTCCCCTTCGCATTCTCTTCCCTCGATGCTTCGAAGAGTCAGGAGCCCTCTTCTCTTCCCTCCCATCCCTCTCTCTTCCCTCCCCCCTTCCCTTCCCTCGTTCCCTCTCCCTTCTCTTCCCCCTCCTCCTCCATCCCCTGCCCCGTTATTTCGAAGAGTACAACGAGCTTGGAACGCAGAAACTTCCGGAGGTGAGCGCGGGCTCCTTGGGTCGGAGTTTGATGCGCAGAGGCTTTCGGAGGTCAGAGCGGTTTTTTGGGTCGGCACTGCACCTCCCCTCCTTGCCCTTCGACGGGCCTCCCCCCAGGCGTGTGTCGTGCTTCCGAGGTCCAAAAGGTCCAGCCCTCCAAGCCTCGTAAGCTCGGCTTCCGCTGTATCGTTCTCGATGGTAGCAGTGCCTGCTTCAAATATTCTCCGTATCGTTCTCGATGTTGTATCGTTCTCGATGTTGTATCCTTCTCGCTCTCTGCCAGCACTACGCCTACCTCGCCTCTGGAGGTAGACTGGCGCGTCTCGGCGAGCAGGGCGGCGAGCCCAGTCCACACAGCTCCGCCTGGAGCAGGCTCGGCCGAGGAACACGATGGGGTCCAGGCAGACCTGGCCACCGCCTGCGCAGTCTGAGCGGTCTTCCCCCGGGGGGGGCCTCGCCCTCCCCCCAGGGTGCATAGTCGGGGCGCTGGAGTAGGAACCCTTTTCGCTGGGGAGGGGCTCGGTGTTCCTTGACTGTTTCACTCGCAGCTTGCCTCAGGTTTTCCTTCAATTCCCGATGGGAAGTCGAAGTTTAACCGATGGAAGAAAAGGTCTCGTTCCTCATTCCGGGTTCCTTAGGTCAACGCCTCGACTGTACGTGGGCAGTTGTGTTGTCGTTGTGAGTCAAGCCTGGCGCCCAAACGGCGCATTGGCAAATAAACATGTCAGGCCAGAAGCCGTGCAGCTGCAAGGCGCGATTGTCATGGCACAGGCATCGGGGTCCCTGCTGCACCCGTGCTGAATACTCCAAGCTGCGATGGCGCGCGGTTTGTTGCTCCACCACCATAGAGCCAAGCATCTGGAAGGACGCGTGGGCAGAAGGGCGCGCAATTGGCAAACCTTCGGTATTTGCTGAAAGAGGCACGGCAAACAGAGCGCCCCATGACTGCGAAGCAGAAAAAGGAGCGCCCGACTGTAAGACGAGGAGCAGGAGGAGGAGGCGGAGGAGGAGAATTAGGAAGAAGAGGGCGAGGTGATCCCGCCCACCTCTCCTCTCCCCTGGAGCCGCGGCCGCCGGCGAGGGACCCGCCAGCGCTGTCCAGTGGCGCTGCCGGCGCCGACCGCGGTGGTGCGCCCCCGCAAGTCGCCGAGCGGCTCACCGCAGCGCTGTCCAGCCCACTCGCTGGTCCGAGTGCCGTTGCAGCGAGCGGCACCCTGAGGCGGATGAGGGAGGAGGAGGAGGAGGGAGGGGCAGGACAAGCCAGGCGCGCTCGCGCCACATCTGATGTCCTGTCCCTCCCTCCCATCTCTTCCCAGTGCGCTGATTCTTGATCTCTGCCCGCGGACGCGTGTCATAGCCAACCTGGACCTCCAGTGCCCAGCGCGGCACCGCAATAGCAGCAATGGTGACTTGTGGGACCTGCGGGGCAGGTGGGAACTGTGGGACCTGTGGGGCAGGTGGGAACTGTGGGGCCTCTGGGACCTGTGGGACCTACGGGACCTGGCGGACCTGTGGGACCTGCGGGACTTGGGGGACCTCTGTGGCTTGTGGGGCCTGTGAGACTTGCGAGACCTGTGGGACCTGTGGGACCTGCGAGACCTGTGGGACCTGTGGGACCGGCGGGACATGTGGAACTTGTGGGATTCGGGGGACCTTTGTGGGACCTGTGAGCCCTGGGACATTTGTTGGACCTGTGGGACTTGCTGGACCTGTCGGGCCTGTGGGACCTGTGGGACTGGCTAGACCTGCGACACCTGTAGGACCTGTGGGACGACCTGCGACACCTGGGCTTCTTGTGGGACCTGCAGGACCTGTGGAACCTGTGGGACGGCCTGCGACACTTGTGGGTCCTGTGGGACCTGTGGGGCCTGCGAAACCTGCGAGACCAGTGAGACCCACCAGAAAAGTGGGCCACGCTGGGGCGAGTTCACTCACAATTATGAACGACGGGAGCAAAGCACCGATCCCAAAGTGCGGCACACGCTGCAGCGCGGAGCACCATTTTGACAACCAGAAAAGCATGGGAATATAGAACATACCAGAGAAAGTTCCCTTCATGAGGTCCCGCGTGTGAAAAGCCGTACGCGGAGAAGGCGGAGCCGCGCCCCGGACAAGTTCAGGGGAGAAAGGAGAGTCGTATTCAGATAAGTGTTGATCAGGAGGGAAAAAACACACACAGACACAATTGATCGTCGACTCCCGGGAAAATATGGGAAAATGTGGGAAGTGTGGGGGGGAAGACGAGAACCCAGAAATATGGGAAAGTATGGGAAAGCCTTGGATTTGTGCCTACTTATGTCCCAGGGCCCCTTTAAATTGTGGAGGGAAGTACGGGGGATGCGGAAAGGGAGCAGCAGGAACAGGGGCTGGGGTAGGAGCAGGATCAGACGGAGGAGAAAGATGAGCAGGAGCAGGGGAACGCAAAGTTGGAGGGCGATCGCTGGGACAATGACGA
The DNA here is from genome assembly GCA_963575745.1 of Prorocentrum cordatum. Classification (NCBI taxonomy): domain Eukaryota; class Dinophyceae; order Prorocentrales; family Prorocentraceae; genus Prorocentrum; species Prorocentrum cordatum. The sequence continues at coordinate 279,447 of CAUYUJ010004558.1, read as the reverse complement.
GGGCGAGGCAGACGATGACGGCGACGTCCACGACGACCACGAGGAGGACGACGCCGACCAGGGCGGGGACGAGGAGGGAGGAGGAGGAGGAGGAGGAGGAGGGAGGAGGGAGGAGGGAGGAGGAGGAGGTGCAAACAAGGGGAGGCGCAGCGAGAGAGCTCAGCGGGCGCCGCCCCTCCCCCTCCCCGCCCGCCCTTCTCGTGGGTTTTTTTCCCGCGCACTCCTCGGGCCTCCTGCCTCCCTTCCCTCCTGGGGTCTCCCAATTACTTCCGCCTCCTCCTCCTCCTCCTCCTCCCTCCTCCTCCTCCTCCTCCTCCTCCTCCTCCTCCTCCTCCTCCTCCTCCTCCTCCTCCTCCTCCTCCTCCTCCTCCTCCTCCTCCTCCTCCTCCTCCTCCTCCTCCTCCTCCTCCTCCTCCTCCTCCTCCTCCTCCTCCTCCTCCTCCTCCTCCCCTTCCCCCTCCCTCGCTCGCCCCCCCCCGCCCGCCTCCACAATTACGCACTCAACAATTCCCTCCCTGGTTCTCCTCCTGCCCCCCTCCCCCAAGCAATGGCGAAGCGTCCTGGCGTGCCTTTAGGCCCACCAAACAATGTTCCAAGAAGCTTTTGTGGCGTGCACCAAGGTTCTTGGAACAGATTTGGCTGACATTGTCCTGTTTTAACACATCGGGTTTATGTTCTAAGGACATTGTATGTGTTATTAGAACATGTTTGGGTTCTAAGAACATGTCGTGGTAGGCCTATAGAAATGCCGGGACGGTCGGTCCCTGCTCAACCCCCTTTCTTTTTCCCTCGCTCGCCCCCCCCCGCCCGCCTCCACTATTACGCACTCCACAATTGCCCAAGCGGTGCTTGCACTCAGGGATTCTTGCTTCCTTCCCAAGGAAACGGGCCTGCGCCGCTCTGGCCGCCATGTGGCCCGCCTCGTTGCCGCCCGTCGTCGCTCGTCGCCTGGGCCTGCGGGCCGCTCTGGTCGCCATGTGGCCGCCGTCGCCACCCCATCGCCGCCCGTCGCCTGGGCCGGCGGGCCGCTCTGGCCGCCATGTGGCCGCCTCGTCGCCGTCGCCGCCCGCTTCGCATAGCTCTGCAGTGCAAAGCATTGCTTCGCACGGCTCTGCATTGCTTCGCAATGCTTTACACTGCTTTGCATGGCTTCGCATTGCATTGCGTTCCTTTGCATTCCTGCGTTTGCTTTGCATTGCTTTGCATAACGTTGCATTGCTTTGAATTTGCTTTGCACCACCTAGATTGCGCCACATGGACTACACCACCAAGATTGCTTCTCGTTCATGTATTCCCCTCCCCTTGCCTTGACTGGTCATCCTGCTATCCACCACCTCATATGTATGCAGCTCCCTTTTTGTGATTGCGCATGCCATAATGGGGTTTCTTGGGGGGGTCCAAGTCCGTTATGACACGCATCCGCGGATAGGGAACAAACCAGCGCCATTTGATGGGAGGGGTGGGAGGGGTAAGATGTCCGATACGGCGCGAGCGCATCTAGCTTATCCTCCTCCCCCTCCCCTCGCTCGCCCCCCCCCACCCGCTGGGGTCCATCTTCTGATTCCTCTACTTCGCGGGTGAGCTCAGAGAGCGGCCTCAGGTGCAGAGTAGAGTTGTCAGTAGAGCTGTATCGCACTTAGGATGGCGGTCATCCCTGTACTCCCCCTCCCTCTCGCCCCCCTCCCTCCCTCGGGTGTTGCTAGAAGTACCCCTGGCCCAAGGTGCCCCTGCGTTTCGCTTCATTTTGGGGCCCCTGGGGCCCTCTGGGCCCTGCGAGGGGTGCCCTGGAGCCCGTCTGGGCCACCCCGAGAATCCTGGAGGGGTACCTTTTGGGCCAGGGGCACTTCTAGCAACACCCGACTCCCGCCTTCCCCGGGGACCCCCGGCGCCGCAGAAGGGACCCCCGGCCCGCGCCCGCCAGCGGGGGAGCCGGCGCCGACGGCGGCGGCGCGCCCCCGCCCGGCGCCTGCAGCGGCAGCGCGCCTCCTCGGGGCGAGACAGCGTCGTCGGTCGTCGTCGTCGTCGTCGTCGTCGACGGTCGTCGTCGTCGTCGTCGTCGTTGTCGTCGCCGTCGCCGTCGCCGTCGCCTTCGCCGTCGCCGTCGCCGTCGCCGTCGCCGTGGCGGCCGCCGTGGCCTTGAATTTTTTGTTTTAGGATTTCAACATCGTGTTGTGATGCCTGGAGCAGCCAAAGTTTGCCCAACATGTTAGCCAGCGTGGACCCAAAACAGTCTGTTTCTAGCAGCTCGTGGCGTGCAATCCATATACATATATATATATGTACCTACACACATATATGTTATTAGAGATGTGTGTGGGTGTATGTATATATATACACATGAGGCAGTGGTGCAATCTACGTAGTGCAGTCTATGTGATGCAAACTACGTGGTGCAATCTATGTGACCGTCTTGAAGCTGTCTTCCCCACTGCTCGTGCAAACATCCCACCCTCCCACCCGCAACTTGGTCGCAAGACCTCTTAAGTCAAGACCGTGACGGTAGGTACCACATGGCACTTGGCCACGACGCCGACGATGACGACGACAGCGACAACGACGACGACGGCGCTGCCGACACCGACTACGACGACACCGAAGGCGTCTCCAACGACTTCGACGACGACAACGACGACGAGGACGACACCGACGACGACGCCGACTACGACGACGACGACGGCGGCGACGACGACGACGCCGACATTGACGACGACGAAGACGACGACGCCGATGCCGACGACGACGACGACGAAGACGACGACGACGTCGCCAACGAAGACGACGACGAGGGAGGAGGGAGGACGACGACGGCGACAACGACGACAACGACAACATCGACGAGGGAGGAGGGAGGATGGCGACGACGCGAACGACGAAGAAGGAGGAAGGACGGCGACGCCGACGACGACAACGACGAGGGAGGAGGGAAGACGACGACGACGACAACGACGACGACGACGACGGCGACGAAATAGGAGGGACGACGACGAGACGCCGACGACGGACGACGACGACGACGACGAGGGAGGAGGAGGAAGGACGACCACGGCGACAACGACGACGGAAACGACCACGACGCCAAAGAGGACGACGACGGCGAACACGAGGAAAGGCAGAGGACGACGTAGGCGACGACAACGACGACGACGCGGGAGGAGGGAGGACGGCGACGACGACGACGACGACGCAAGAGCGTGCGCGCACGCTTTTGTTGAAAATCCGTGGTGCGAAACCTTGTGTTGTTGTAGGTTTTTGTGACACACGATTTTGAAATCCTTCCCACGCCGAACGGTTTTGAAGGATTTTTTTTGCATACGCGCTCGACGACGCGCGCGTCTGCACTTCGTACCTTTTTTGCAGAGGATTCTCGCGACGGCACACGCGCAAGGGCGTTCGACAGATTTCGACATGCGCGCGAACGAAGCCCGTCTGGTAGCATTTTGTGAAAACCTTGAAAAACCGATGGTTTTCATAAGATGTCGCAAGAGCTCGCGCGTAAGCTTTTTTGCAAATCAGTGTTGCGACTCGATTGCGAAATCCTTCCGACACCGAAGGTTTTTGAAGGATTTCGGCATGCGCGCGCGACGACGCTTTGCAAAACCATGCGACGGTGATTGCGATGAGAGCGTGGCATTGGTTGATGCATCTCTGCGGCCGCGCTAGTCCGCACATGCTCGCAAGCGCAACGGCTAGCGTTTTGTTGCGAACGGTTTTCGCGGCAGCACGCGCGCGGAGGCGTTCGAACGATTTCGGCACGCGTGCGCGAAACCCGCTCGGTAGTTTTTTGGTGTGGAAATCATGGAAACCGAATTTTTTTATGAAGAATTCGCAAAAGCGCGCGCGAGGTTGTTTTGAAAATTCGCGTTGCGACATCATGCGTTTTCATGTTTTCACATGTTGTTTGGACACCCGATATTGGCAGCCTTACGAAACCGAAGGCAAAGGATGGCGGGGGGGGTCGGTACCCGCCTGGCTGGGATGGTACGGGCTCATCTTTAGGATGGACGATGGGGCAGAACCATTTGTAAATAACTATGGAAAAAAGGGAAACAGATCATCCCAGGGGAGGTTGAGCCTATTCTTGTTTAGCAAAGGAGAACCAACGTTGTGCAATGTATGCGGTGCAGTCTGTATTGTGCAAGCGATACGGTCCAAGAAATGGTGCGCAATGTATTTTTTGTTTTGCTCCAACCCACGTGGTACCAGAAACGTTGTGCAATCAATATGGACTAGCCTACGTTGTGTAACATGTGTGGCGCAATCTAAGCGGAACAACATCGGGGGTGCAGCACATATGGCGCAATTAATGGTGAAACCATGGGTTGTGCAATATTATATGATGTGCAACTTCGATGATACTGCTCATTTTAGGCAATCGACGTAATGCAATATAGGTTGTGCAACCCACGCATCGAAAAATACGTGGTGCAACCGATGCTCGGCAATCCATGTTGTGCAAAGTATGCGCAACATACGGTGTGCAATTAATGCATGCTCGCGGTGCGTTGCCAGCCCCACTGTTCGCGCAACCGTCCCACCCGCCCATCCACCCACCCGTAATTTGGTTTGCAAAACCCATGCGGCGGCGTGTTCGGTGTTCGCTGGTGCATTTTTGCGGCCGCGCTACCCCGCGCATGCTCGCGCGCGCGCCGCCTGGCCGCCGCCGCCGCTCGCCGCCGCCGCGGTCGGGACTTGCCGTCGTCCTCGCCGCCGCTCGCGCCGCTCGCCGCCGCCTCCGTCGCCCGTCCCCGGGGGCCCAGACCGAGGCGCGCCCGCCGCGCCCCAGCCCCCCTTGCCGCCGCGCCCGCCGGCCGAGCCACTCGGGCCGACGCTGCTGCCCACGGAGCCGCGCGTTCAGGACCCCGCCCAAAATTGGAGCCAGCTGCTGGGAGGCTTTCGTCGGAGATGCTAAGGAGGATTGAGCCCCACTGGGGGGGGGTCCTACGCCGGAGTAGGCCGCAAATCAGGCGGGATTGAGCCGGATTCAACGGGATTCGGCCGGACTCAGCGGGGTCAAGCCGGATCAAGCGGGATCAAGCCAGATGAAGCCGGATCGGACCAGGGCAAAAAGTTCGAAGTTTACATCCCAGGAGTTGCATCCGAATTTGCCAGAACGTTTGTGTTTGTTTGTTGCACGGCGGGGGCGATCCTAGGTCACCCGCGGGGGGCGCATAGGTTGTCGCGTCGCGCGATTTGCTGCCCGTGCCGACGAGTTCCGCCTCCGCAGCAGGGCGGCGCGAGAGCGCGCGAAAACAACCGCGCCTCGCGCCGCTCTGCCGAGAAAGCGGAGCTCGTTCGTCGTTGCAGGATCGAGGTTTCGCTTGTTTGTCGTTTTTTGGCCCCCGAGGTGGCCCTCGCCGCGAAGGCTGGATCCGCCTTGAAACTCTGGTCACACCCCACTCCGGGGGACGTCTGGAAATCGACCGCCGCCGGTGATGTCGTCGCCGTTCCTTTCTGGCGACTGGAAACGATCCGCCCCAGCTTGTTCGTCATCTTCGGCGTCTGATGACTGGTTGCAGATCTTGGGGATGTAAGCCACATTGCGAACAAAATTGTACCGGGAAGCGGTGGAGAGCTCCAGGGTTCGAGGGGTCGGCGACTAGAAATTTCAGTCGTCTGAGGTTTAGCTTGTCGTTAGGAGGAGTAGGAGGAGGAGGAGGAGGAGGAAGGGAGGACGAGAAGTAGGAGGAGGCAGGATGATGAGGACGAGGGGCAGAATGGGGAGGGGGATGCAGTGGTAATAGTTGTTCCAATTTCTATATTTGTTCAAGTCACGAGGAGGCAAAGATTGACCCCCTGGATCCCTGGCCCCAGGGACCCCCTTGACCCTGGACGCTTATCAGAGGATCCCCCAGGATTTCCAGACCTCCTGATTTATTGTGCGAGGCCTGGCGAGCTGGCCCAACGCGGTCGTGAGGATGGCGAAACGACCTCGCGAGAGGTCCAAGCTGCCCCAGACACGACACCCACCCCATTTGACGCCAGATGACGCCCCTCAAAACGCATAAAGCATTGATTAAAACATTGATTATCATGTGGTTGTGGCTTGAGTTTGGGATGATAGGTTCTGCGATCTTCGGGCGTCGGGACCTCCCAAGAAGCCCCGAAATTCGTCCCGAATCCACTTGAAAGGGCCCGCAGACACTTCAAGAGAACCCCACGACGACCCAACAGGGCCCCAAGATGGCCGAAGATAGCCTCAAGATGGCCCCAAGACGCCCCCCGAAGCGTTTGAAATCGTGACCCGGCCGTTGAGGGAGACCGCGGTTCCCAGCAAGGTTGCGCGAGGAAGCCCCCAGAGGCCCCCCAATGGCGCCCAGGAGGCCGCCAGACGCCCCCATGAAGCTAGTAGAAAGGTTTACTGAGGCCTCCAAGAGGCTTTCCAAGGAGAAGCCCGCAAACAAAAAGATAAGGGCGGGGAAGGGTTCGCAGGTAAGGCGATAACGAGAAAGAGGAAATAGTTGGTAAGGGGCAGGAGGCACACATGATACGCCATGATTGAGAATGTGGCTCTCGCCTCAGCGCCGTCCAGATTCTTCATCGGAGCCGAAGGGGGATCAGCGATGCAGTTGGCACTTTGCATTGTATGTTGCTGTGCCGCTCCATTCGGGTGCATCATTTGCCACAACGCGCGCGTGACGCACTGGTATCGCCGACCTGTTGGCCTGGTAAGCTTTATTGGGTCAGGTTAGCTTTGGCGCAGTGTCGACAGGGGCTGGGTCAGGTTAGGTAAGGGATGTGTTTGGTTAGGCGGGCGACGAAAACGGCATACAGGTAGTACCGTCGTTTATATCGATGTTCCTCTCTTGTTCCTCCCGCACGTCGAAGTTGAAGGCACAAGGTGCACAGTGTGATGCAGCCGCGCCTTCTTGTGAAGTGACATATTCATATATATATATATATATATACATATATATATACACATATATACATATATGTATATAAACATACATACATAGGTGTGACGTATGTGATGCATGATACATAAACATAACATATACCAATGTGAGTACACACGCGCACACATATATATATATATATATATATATATACACATATGTGTATGTGTGTGCTTCGCTCATTCCGCAGGCCCTCGAGCGCTCTTGGGGGCCTCTTGGAGGCCTCTTGAGGGCCTCTTGGGGGCCTCTTGGGGTTCCTTGGCGGCATCTTGGGGGCCCCTGGGGCCTCTTTGGAGGCTCTTGGAGGCCTCTTGGGGCGGAAGGAGGAGGTAGTTGATTGCGGCTCCCCCCTCGGAGGCCACGATCCTCGTGAGAGGTGTCGAGAAATGGCCCTCCCCTGGGGCGTTCTGGGGGGATCGCCCGGGAGTGGACTGGGACTTGGCCGGGGTCATTTTCGTTCGAGGCCCCCAAGGGGCCGCCCCGCGCGCGCGAACTAGAAAGATTGCGAATCTTTCCATATATATATATATACACATATATGTATGAATATATGTATACATATATATATACATAACAAATCACTAAAGTATCCCAGTGCGACCCTACCTAGGAGTTGGAGCCTCTAGGAAAGCAACATTAGTAGGAGCGGTAAGCGCCGTCCTCCTCCTTCTCCTCATCGTCGTAGTTGGACCAGTAGCGGTAGTAGTAGTAGTAGTAGTAGTAGTTGTTGTTGTTGTTGTTGTTGTTGTTGATGCTGTTGTTATTGTTGTTGTTGTTGTTGTTATTGTTGTTGTTGTACTACTACTACTACTACTACTACTACTACTACTACTACTACTACTACTACTACTACTAGTACTACTACTACTACTACTACTACTACTACTACTACTACTACTACTACTACTACTACTACTACTACTACTACTACTACTACTACTACTACTACTACTACTACTACTACTACTACTACTACTACTACTACTACTACTACTACTACTACTACTACTACTACTACTACGACTACTACGACTACTACTACTACTACTACTACTACTACTACTACGACTACTACTACTACTACTACTACTACTACTACTACTACTACTACTACTACTACTACTACTACTACTACTACTACTACTACTACTACTACTACTACTACTACTACTAGCAGCGCCATAACCGCCGACGCCACGCCGTAAGTGAAGCAGCAGCAGAAGCAGGCAGCAATGCTATGCTGTGCTGTGCTATGCTATGCTATGCTATGCTGCGCACTGCTATGATGGGCTAGGCTATGCTAGGCTATGCTATGCTATGTTATGCTATACTGCGCAATGCCATGCTGGGCTAGGCTAGGCTATGCTATGCTAGGCTATGCTTTGGCTATACTGCGCTATGCTATGATATGCTATGCTATGCTATGCTATGCTATGCTACGCAGCGTGTGTATGTGTGTGCTATGCTGTGCTATGCACTGCTATGCTACGGTACGGTACGCTATGCTATGCTGCGCATTGCTATGCTGGGCTAGGCTGGGCTAGGTTATGCTATGCTATGCTATGCTATGCTATGCTGCGCTATGCTATGCTGCGCTGTGCTATGCTATGCTATGCTATGCTATGCTATGCTTTTGCTTTACCTTCGTTTTTGCCTTCACTTTTGCCTTTGCTTTTGCTTTTGCTTGGCACCCAGGGAGCGCAACTGGGGGAACCGCGCGTTTGCTTTTACCTTTGCTGTTGCTTTTGCTTGGCTCCCAGGGGACTGGGGGAACGGCCCGGGGCGGGTTACACTGCCCGGCCCCTGTAAGCTACAGAGTAAGAACCCTTCTAGGCAGAGCCTAGGTAGGGAATAAATGCCGCCCCCCCCTGGCCCCGGTTCCCACACCTCCCCGGAACATCTCGGGGACGCTCCCGGTACCGCTCCTCCGGCCTTTCTGGGGAGCCTCCACAGTGCCCCAGGATGGCCCAAGACGCCTCCCAGGAGCCCCCAGAATGCGAAAGGATGGTCCAAGACGCTCCAAGCAACCCAAGTCAGCCTTCGACGGCTCTCGAGGCTTCCAGGAGCTCATTTTTTTACTCAAACACATAATGCGCGTTATGTGGCCTCCAACCCACCCACCCACCCAGTACATCACATAACGGCCGCCGCCCCACCCACCCTCGTCGCAGCAGTGCCTGATGTGTAGCGTATAGTTACGTATGCTGCTCGTAGTGTGACGACAGCGTGTTTGCAGTGTGCGCAGGCATACGCCTGCGGCT